>JAOXOE010035442.1:0-44128 GCA_028565055.1 Phoeniculus purpureus
GCTGGCACCATCCCTTGAGCCAGTTGTTGAAGGCAAGGGTTCTGCTATTCCTCTCAGTGTACTCCCCTGCCACAGAGATTCCTCTCAGTGTACTCCCCTGCCACAGAGTAACTGAGCCAGCACAACTCTTCCTTGTGCAAGAGTTAATTGGGAAGGCCTATTACCGTTCCTTCCCTTCCCCTGCCCAAATAATTACTCTACAGACCAGAAATGGTTCCCAGTAAAATAACCTCTTAACTGAACTATCCAGGATTCAGATTCTGGGGGTTTTTTTTTGTTTCACCAAAACTAGTTCCAAAGTCTTAATGGGATTCTGAAAAGTGTTAAATAGGATTAAAATCACTTTAGCTGTTAGCTTGTAAGTACATACATTCTAACAAGGAAATTTATCAAAAATTACAGAGGAAACAGGTTTTACTGCAGTGAACTCCACAGAAACCCCCTGTCAATTAACTAGGATTTGATAAGGCCACAAAATAACTATATTCTAATAAAGGGAAACTGATAAAGTTTTTTCAGGGGAACTGATTGATATTGATATGTGATCTGAGGTTTATCGGATACACAACTATCCACGTGTTCGAATCATTTCACAAGTTAACAAATGAAAACGATAACAAAACTACTGCCAGTCTACTGGAAGTATCACAAATTCCACGGCACGGCAAATTGCTTCAACAGGTTTGACCACCATCTATGTTTGTAACGTGTGCATATTGTCCAAGCTGGCTTTCATCTTTGCTAGCAAGCTTTACTTCCAGGCAAAACAGGGCTGCGTTCTTACCACACAGCACGAAATTATTAAACGCAGTATCTGCGGCACAGTTCACAACCATGGTGCCAGAATGCTGACGTAGGCTAGGGGATCGGCTGGACACCAGTTTTTCTTACTTGGTGTCTCTTCTTCGCTCTTGCAGGGGCAATTAGCCTGCTATTGTCATGGGTTAATTCCTGACCCCTGACATGACAGGACAGCTTAGGGAACTGAACAGGTTCCATCACGTGAATAATGTGAGAATGCATAGACGTTTCTTCACCATGGCACATGCAAGGACCAAACTTCCTCTTTCACCCCAGAGCCAGCGTCTTGGACAGCTGCTGGTTGCCACATCCTCCTTGCTATGTGGTCTTAGTGAAAAGATTACCCCTCTTCACCCCTCCTCCTATAACCCTTTTCTTTCTCCTCCCCGCATTTACCTTCATCTTGCTCTCATTCCTGGTCTAGTCTTAGCATAATTTTATCCCCTCACCCATTTTATTTTTGTTTGGTTTTGTTCCTACTTCCTTTCCCCTATCCATTGTAACTCCTCCCTTTCCTGTAATATTTGTTATATTTTCTTGATCTTCCTTCTCTGTTCCCACAGGGTTGATGTTTGCTGTTTGCAAAGGGTGGTGGCGGGGAGAGGGAGAAAACTTGTATTCAGTCTTTTTGTCTTTTCACCGCACTGGCCAGGGCAAGCAGGGATGAAGCTCCTTTGTTAGGTTTCACATGATTCCTGACAGCTGCTGGCACACCACAGGCTACCAGAAGGTGGGGCGGATCTGTTCACCGGCAGTTCACAGCGTTGTGTTTTTCTCTTTTCCTTCCTACCTGGTTGTGACAATTTTTCTTTACTATAAATGCGTCCTCGCTATGTGTGTGTTTGAGGATCCTGGAAAGTCACAACTGGGACAGCTATCTTACTTCCAAAAGAGAAAATTGAGACAGTAGTGATGCAACAAACCCACCATCAAAAAAACCTTCCCCTAGTGCTAGGACACTTTTTTTTGAAGAGTGTTCTATAAACTAAGAACTTACAAAATTATAGACAACTTACAAGTACTCTGCCAGTTAATGTCTGTGCAGATATCATGACTCCTGCCCAATCCTTCACGGATGTCATCCATCCCACTTCTGCTGCCACATTCTCCTCTTTTTCGTCTGCTGGTTTGCAGGCCCCATCTGCCTGTGTATCTCCACCACCATTTATCTTCTGGGCCTCCTGCAAAATAATTATTTGGAACAGTTAACATTTAGCAATTTGACTGCGAAAACCATCGTTCAGTTGTGGCTGAAAAATCCTATGAAAAAAGAAAATCAGTCTTCGTGGACTCCTGCTAGACTAAATTAAGCACCTGCTTGGTCACACCTCTTTAGAAATACTAAATCGAAATAGTCTATGAGGTACCACAACAGCAAACACATAGTGCTGCTTTTCTTGACATTACAGCTTCAAAAAGTACTTCTGGCATCAAATAAAATATACATTCCTTTCCTGTAAGCAGCATACTCAACAAGAGCTACAAAAGCAATTACAGAGCCACGTACAAATGAGTGTGTCAGACGTACACTGAAGAATCTTTTGATGTATTAGCTCAAAATAAGGTGTACTAGGTGTGAACATAATTTATGTACAATTTTAATTACCTTTGCCAGAATTAATTATCTGTAAACCTTCACTGAGAAACATGATGTAACAAGAAAATAATTATCAAGTGTGAAGGGAACAAAACAGGCCACAGAGTGTATGCCGGGAGCTGTCATGCTATCGGTGAACCAGTGGTTCAGCTGAAGTGTTTAATATATCACAGGGATTATTCTGCCAGTAGATGGCTGTCATCATCATGGAGAGCCAGAAATTAAAGAATAGCTTCAGCTGCACTAAGGTGCCTGATGAGCCACATGCAATGGAATTCGTATCACCTTCTTGTGGATGCTGCAGCAAGGATGCTGCAGCTTGCTATGCGCTACAGTCACGGATGCTGCACAGAAATTAAGGGAAAAGATAGGAAAGCCTAATCTGTACAGTACAGCACTTAAAATACAGCATACACAGTATCAGACTGTACCACGTGCATGCCTTTGGTGACAGCATAATCCTAATGACTTGCTGAATACTTGACATGTTACGCTAAACAAGTGGGGGTGTCAGCAAAATTCAGTGCTGAAGCATGCTCCAAGCAAGTGAACTGACCCCACAGGTCAGGCACTCCGTACAGACCAACAGCGTGAAAGCTCGTGGTTATAGATGCTTTCCGAATAGGCCACTGCACTGGGAGATCAATTGCCATTAATTCCTTGGGAACATCCATTACACAAGCAAAGGCGTTTGAGGCTGGTTTAGTGACAATTACTACGGGAGAAATACTACGCTATCAGGTCACAACACAAAGCTGTGAGATGGCCTTGAGGACACGGCTGGATATAAGGCTGAGGACACATCTTGAAAGCAGCTGATAAACTGATAAAGCAGCTACAGTGACTCTTTCAGCAAAGGACAGTAGAGCAACACGAAATGGGTAATACGAAGACCAACAGTTGTCTTTAGAGAATCCCAGCAGTGCTTCATTAGCTAGCAATAAGTGTAACTCAATTAGCTAATCAGATTCTTCTCTGTTAGTCTCTCTTCTGAAACGCAGGTTCTAATCTTCTTACTAGCAACTACAGCAGCGGGCACAACGTGGCCATACTGGTAACAACTGCAATGCACCATTTCCTAAGCGAATAACCAAGATTCCAAACGAGGAAAGAGAAACCTGGGAGTTGGTTTGGCGATGGTTGGTTGTGTTTCGGTTTGGCGATGGTTGGTTGTGTTTTGGTTTGGCGATGGTTGGTTGTGTTTCGGTTTGGCGATGGTTGGTTGTGTTTCGGTTTGCTTTCCCTGAGTGGATCGTGCAGCTGTATATACCAGACACCACAATAAAAAAGGTTTAAAAAACAGAAGTTGAGGCTTAGGCAACATAGACACATTTCAGGCCTCACTGGCCCCAGCTACTCTCCACCAGGGTCTCACCCATCCTGTGGCCCAGATTGCCATTTCAGCCCAGCCCAGGGGCAGCATCTTCCCATCACCCTGTTCTGTCCTGCCTAGACAGCCCATGGCTACTTCCCTCACTTGCCTCATCCCCACCTTCACCTGCAGGCTGACAGCCCAGCCTGACCCCAGCTGACCCCTAGGGGGTTCCCAATGTTCCTGGTGGCAGGACAAGGCCCTGCCTGCCAAGTGCGGCCTAGCTACCTAACTTCTTAACAATCACTCACAACATTCATTTGCCTTTCCCGCCAACCTGTCTGCCTTTTACTGGTGTTAGAAGCTCATGTCCCACACCGCATACTCCACACACCAGATTTTACTGCATGGTCGACCTCCGCACAGCACAGTGGGCTTTTATACAAGTACGTGGTGAGTGAAAGGATTAACACAGTCTTTGTATCAAAGGGGGTGTAATTATAACATCCTCTCAGTTTAGAAACTGAGATGGTCATTAAGTGCCTCATTCCCTCAGAGAAGTTAATGACAGAGCAAGATGAAACCACAGACTTTCCTGACTTTTCCACCAGTTTCTCTATCGAAAATCTCAGGGACGCACACCTTGCTAAACACACCCGTATTTACAGATTTTGTTAAAGACAGAGACAGAACTACAGACCATTAAACGTTGTTTAAAAGTGAAATTGAACGTGCTATGGTTGTAAAATTGTTTTGGTTTATATAATAATCCTTTCTTACCCCAAACCCTTTTATCCATGTATCAGACTGAATTTTAAAGACACAATTATTCGTAAGATGATAAAAATAAAACTTACTGACACTCAGTAAAATAGCAGAAAAATTACTGCACTGAAGGAGAAAGGTAGCTTTTGTATTTTCAAAAGGTTCTAATACTAATACAGTGCTTTTTGCTGTAGTGACTTCTGGCTGCAACTAGAGTTAAGAGTGGTAGGATATGATAGACCTATTCAGTGTCTGACTCCTGAAGAACTGAGGTCTGCAATACAATTGAATGGCTGTATCTCTGCATTTAGTCCTCTATTAAAATCTCCCATCTATATTATTTCTTAATTAAAAAGTAAGTAAAACTACCATCTCTGCCAAGTATTGTTTGGAGCACAATCTCAAAATCAGATACTTACCAAGGCTACCTCTTGCCATTATTGTAGCCCTAATTAGTATTCACAATAGTTGTGATATAATATTTGTATGCTGTTGGGGTATTGTAATTTTTTGTCTACATGGCCAGTTTCTTAACTTACTTGGTTAGCAATTAAGTATTAAAAAAGTCTATTCCCAAGTTAATTGTGCAGAGAACTAAAGGAAATTTAAAGGCTGCTTTCATATACTTGGTGAAAAGATCTGTCCAGTTATTAATTAAACAGTCCTGTTCAATAGCAACACTGCTATTTCTTCACCTCAAAGCACTGAGTAACCAACAGCACAACCTGAAAAAAGGGCTTGAAAAACAACCTGACAGCGACAGCAATTGTTTTATTTATGGGTCCAGTAGCTAAACGTAAAGCAAGACTACATTTAGGCACTCTGTTTACCTGTTGTTTACAGAGCTTTTACCATTTTAATTGATGAGATAAACATTCAGATAGATTAAGAGGAGACCAGCATATTTTCTGCAATATGTATTTCCTAAACTGAAATAAATGGAAGAGATTGGATGATGATAAGGGATTTACAAGAATCAGTAATCTTCTACTAATGGTTTG
Organism: Phoeniculus purpureus; assembly: GCA_028565055.1. Taxonomy (NCBI): domain Eukaryota; kingdom Metazoa; phylum Chordata; class Aves; order Bucerotiformes; family Phoeniculidae; genus Phoeniculus; species Phoeniculus purpureus. Next base: position 5,477 of record JAOXOE010035442.1, read on the forward strand.
ACATGGATCTAGACCACAATGCAATACTCTGCCTTGCATATGCTAAAATAAATACTGGTGTAGATTGTAGATTATGCAAGCACTATGATGCTTAAAGAAAGCAGACTTCAAAAAGGGAAAAGATATTGAAAAAACAATTTTCCTTTTTGAAAAGGTAGTCCTGCCTGCTTTACTTTACCTCTATCCAGTATATCTGTACAAACACATAATTAATATAATTAATAGAGACATATCACTCGACTCAAGACTGAACAAAATCAGAAAATTATTATGAAAACTTTAGACATCATCTCAGAATAAATTACTTTCTTAGAAGTCCTTAAGATACAGGAAACTATGAGGACATCCTGGTAAGCAAGCCCAGTACCACCCTTCAAATTCCATCCTCCAGAGCATGAGATAAAGACCTGACTGAATAGCAGCTGCACCTGCCTTGAAGTATGTGCTAATTACAGAATCACACAGAACCACAGAACATTAGGGATTGGAAGGGACCGCGAAAGATCATCCAGTTCAATCCCTCTGCCACAGCAGGATCACCTAGACCAAGTTGCACAGTAACATGTCCAGGCAAGTTTTAAACAACTTATCCAAACGATCCTTAAACACGTCCAGGGATGGCGACTCAACCACCTCCCTGGGAAGTCCATTCCAGTGCTTGACCACCCTTTCTGTGAAAAAATTCTTCCTAATATCTAGTCTAAACCTACCATGTTATAACTTGAACCTACTCCCTCTTGTTCTATCACTAAATGCTTGTGACAAGAGACAAGCACCAACCTCTCCACAACGTCCCTTCAGGTAGTTGTAGGAGTAGGGAAGAGCCTGGCTAGCTCCATCCTCCTGACCCTGACGCCCATCCTTCACTTATTTATAGACATCAATGAGGCCAGCCCTCAGTCTGCTCTTCTCCAAGCTAAAGAGACCCAGCTCCCTCAGCCTTTCCTCATAAGGGAGGTGTTCCACTTCCTCCATCATCTTCTTTGCTCTGTGCCAGGCTCCCTCCAGCAGCTCCATGTCTTTCATGAATTGAGGCGCCCAGAACTGGACACAATATTCCAGATCTGGTCTCACCAGGGCAGGGTAGAGGGAGAGAAGAACCTCTCTCAATCTGGTAACCACCCCTTGAAGGTGCATCCCATCTGGGCCCATGGATTTATGTACATCCAGTTTGCTCAACTTATCCTTAGCACAGCCTTCATCAACCAGGGAAAACTCCTCTCTTGTCTCAACTTACTGTGGGGCCTCAGCAGTCTGGAGCTTGATATCAGGACAGCCCCAGAAGTAGAGAAAGAGGCAAAGAAGGTGTTCAGTATCTCTGCATTCTCTGTATCCTCTGTCTTCAGGGCACCCAGCTCATTCAGCAGGGGGCTACATTGCCTCTAGGTTTAGTTTTTCCTGCAATGTACTTGAAGAAGCCCTTAACCTCTCTTGCAAGGTTTAATTCCAAGGAGGACTTGGCTTTCCTAGTTGCGTCCCTACATTCTCTCACCAGAGCCTTATAATCATTCCGAGTGGCCACCTCCTCCTTCCATGACCTATAGACTTTCTTCTTCCTCTTGAGTTTGCCCAACAGCCCCCCGTTTAACCACGCAGGACTACTGGCTCCTTTCCTTGACTTTCTAACTGTTGGAATGCTCTTTTCTTGTGCTTCAAAGAAGTGGTCTTTGAATGTTAACCAGCTGTTTTGGGCTCCTTTACCTGCCAGTACCCTGTCCCGTGGGATTTCCCCCAGTAAATGCTTGAAAAGGCCAGAGTTGACCCTACTGAAGTCCAGGGTTGTGATTCTGCTAGGTGTTCTGTTCCTGCCTCATGTGATCCTGAACTCTACCATCTCATGGTCACTGCAACTGAGGTTGCCATCAACCTTTACCACTTCAACCAGACCCTCCTTGTTGATGAGTAAAAGATCCAACAGCAATCCTCTCCACCATTTGCATCAGGAAATTGTCACCAATGCACTGGAGGAACCTCCTGGACTGTGAATGGCTGAGTAGGTCTTCCAGCAAATATCAGGATAGTTAAAATGCCCCATGAGAACCAGGGTCTGTAGCTGTGAGTCTGCCTGTGGAAGACCTCATCAACTTCCTCACTCTGATCCTATGGCCTGTAATAGACATCCATGACAGTGTCACCCATGCCAGCCTGCCCTTTAATCTGCACACACAAACTCTCAGCTCTCTCTTCATCCGCCCCTCGACAGAACTCAATACATTCCAGTTGCTCTCTCACATAAAGAACAACTCCACCAGCTCACCTTGCTGATCTGTCCCTTCTGAAAAGGACAGAGCCATCTATGACCACATTCCAGTCATGTGAGCTGTCCCACCACGTTACACATTACACAGCCAGGTGTAATTGCCACCTGACTGGACACAGATTTCTAACTCCTCCTGCGTGTTTCCCATGCTGTCTGCATTGGTGCAGTCGTTTCAGGGAGCGAGCTGAGCACTACGATTTCACTCTAGGACTAATTATACAGTACTGAAACACAGTTTGGGAAATCAGGAAAGCATGCTTTAGGTAAGGATGCCAGCAACTTGCAGATGTATCACTATTAACTGCCCCTCAATTAACAGCACTGCATTCCTAAAGCCTGGATTTTAAGAAATGTTTTACATCAGATCAACAACATTTTCCTACTGGCCATTCTTATACATTAGAATTCTAGGTTTATGTTCCTTTCTTTTTCATTTGTCTGTTTCCCCAAAGCCTCCAAGAGATTCTATGTGAATGGAATGATTTTGATAAGATAGTTTCTCCTTTCCGTTACTCAGACCTCTAAAACATTGAGTTTAAAATTATTAGACTTCTATCAGTATTTCAGCTACATGCCCCTAGATACATTCTCTCAACTCCAAACTGCAGTTATAAAACTCCAGTTTTATAAAACCATAAAATTATGCTGTATTCTCAGCAACTGCACATGTAGAATGCACATGAAGACATTAGGTGCCCACTGAATACACTGCCACTGCAGAAATTCTCTACCACATATAGTTACCATCTGTAGTCTTCATCTTAATAGTTACTAAGTACTACTAATACTAGTTAATTCAGTATTAAAACCCAGTAAAACAGAAACCCCTGAGGAGTTCACCTGTTCTACTGCAATTTAGCAGACACGGAATTTCCCTGGACTATTAATAAACAAAGCAGTTGTGAGAAATAAAAAGCTACTTGGAGACTTATGAAACTCTTTGAAAAGAGTCATTTGGGAAAGAGCAAAGGCTAAACTATGTGTGAGCTCAGGTACTCCCTGTATCGGCCAGGCTTTTTTTGACTACTGGATTCTTTTTTGAGTTTTGGGTTACACTGACATCAGCTGTCATACTGTAGCTACGGTTTGGCTGGTTTCAAAGAACGAATTATTGATATCCAGAAAGACATCCTTTCACTGAATAAAAGGAAACAGAATGATCTGTGGAAAACACGGTTGATGAGACAGCCAAGCATTTTTCTCTCATAAAATATTGACAAACTATGTAGTGTGGGTTTTGCAAATTTGTCAGGTTAAGAAAAAGAAAGCCCAAAACAGATTCCAAAACACGTCTCTGATTAGTTTGAGACTGAGATGGTCAACTCCTGTGAGACAATCGTTCTTTTTGTAGTCTGTGTTTTTGCAGACGTTCTGTGAAGCTCTTTGCCAGTCCTTCCTTACGACCTGAATCTTACTTTCTTTGCTCATAAAAAAACCCATCAAATCTGTCCCTGTGAAAAGTCTAGGGTTACAAGGAAAAATACATGTTTTCTTTTATAGTGACCAGCTTCCCTGTTGCATCTGTCTACATCTTCAGACATGCAGTATGAGTTGTTTGTGTAAAATCCTCTGCAAACGTCAGTTTTCACTAACAAAAATTGCTGCAATAGAGGAATTAAATCTAACACCTTGACCTGAGAGGTAGGGTAGATGAGCTTACTAAAACACAGTGTTCCAGTCATGATCCCACAAACAGGATAACAGATCATCAAGTTCCTGGGTATAGTCATCATTCAGAAAACGAAAGAGCAGACACCCGTTATTTGAAATATCAAGAAAAGGACTCCTCAAAGTTTCAAAATTCCTATGTGCTAATAGGGCTGTTAGGATGCATCTCCTCCACTGACATAAAACATTTCTGCTGCACAACTGGAAAGCTGACTGAGCGATTTCCATCCCAGGCTGCTACCTAGTGTGTACTAGGTAGAACATACAGGTACTGCTACCAAACTTTTAAAATCCTCAGACACGTTATCTACTCTCTCTGCTTTCACCCCACACGTCTAGAGCAAGAGTAAGCGCTGTTTGTGTTTCGTAGGGATCTTACCAAGAGAAAGATTGTTAGGATTGTAAGGATTTCAGTGCTGTCCAAATGGCAGACAATGAAGGCCACATGATTGCAGAGAGGGATCAAAGGCACCTGTAGAGACTGTTAGACTAGTTCATACAAGACAATTAAACACGTCAGACAGAAGTGTACAAGGGAAGACCTCCGGCTGTACAGGGGACTGAAAAAGCACAGACGATAAAAGCAGTGCTCGCTGAAGTTACGGAATGTGAACAGAAGGACCGCACTACATGACACTCAAGAACTTTTCTTTTAAATCACACTGAATGAGACGGACAGAAGGAGAGCATGAGTCTTGCAATTACAAATCTGTGATGGAAACAATGCCACTAAAGCTGGATCTGCAATCAAACGGACAAATGGCATTTTTTAAACACTTCACAGCAACAGTCACGTAAGCTTTGATGACGAGTTCAGAACCAAGTATGAATATCATTTATACTTATTCAGAAAGATAAATCCTTGCATTTTCCTTTGTGACTTCTGACTTTGCATTAAGTCACATTTTTTAAAATAACTAACTAGTGAACCTGCCATCAAGCTACGCAATAAGCTACAGTGTTCTCTCAAATAACTAAATAAAGTCTAATTAAAGACAAAGTCAGTACATGCGAGGACTATTCTCTGAAATGCTTTCACAGATTACCAAACTCACATCTAGCCCGTATTCGTGGATTTTTTAATCTTTTCAAGAGTTAACACATCTCTTACTAGTTTCCCTTACAAAGGCCAAATTATTACTGCACTTAAGTATTCCCCAAGGACCCTATGTATAAAGAACCAGACAAAAGGGGAAAACAGACTTTTACTTTTATTAATGAGGACACTAAGTTTAAATCAAATGAAATAAGTGATTCTGTGGTCCCTACATACTGTGTAAGTATCAGGAAGATCAGACAATTGCTCTGCAAGAGAGACTATCAGTCTTTAACTGTCTTTTCTGTGGTTCAAACATTACATGAGACTCTTCTTTTAAGAAAGAACTTTGGAGTACCCATGCAAGATTAGCAAACACTTCACCTCCATTATATTAACTTCATTATTCTTCCCTGCTTATGGCACCTGAGTTATCCAAGCAAGAGGCACACTAGATTCCAGAAGGAAATTCTTCCCTTCATGAAAGTGTTGCAGCACAGCAATGGAATGCTCAAAAGCACATCTCCAATGCCCAAAATCACAGCCGCCGTGAATTAGGAAAGGCACTACACAGCTTAAGGGATAGAGTCTCTAAGCACATACTACTGGAACTACTGCAGACAGGGTATCTTCATCCTCGCAGAAAAATTAACGTGAGCTGCAGAACTCCCTAGAAAACTCAGTGATGGGAATTTCAGGTCTTTATCTGATTAAAATCAATTGTTTTCACATGTGATTCAAACACTTGTGTTTTCTACTTTACGTAAATAGCAAAGGATCAATACTGCTCGGGAGTCTGGAGTCCTCAGTGCTGAGCCCATCAAAACGGATTTCTTTGCACTTACAATTTCACAAACAGATTTCTTATTTTCCCAGAAGGTATTAGAGAGAACAGGAGAGAGACTGTGGCATAAAAATAGCTGAGAGCCTCACAAATACAACTACTCTGCAGTATCATCCTGCATGCGTTGATGGTGTTTTGATGAATGCCAAAGTTGCACTCTACGCCCGATTAGCAAAAACAGGTCTTGTTTTATTAGAGGGTAGTACATAACATCTATGCTTATGCTATTAAAATCATAAAGAAGATCAACACTCATTAAAGGCAGTTCTCTTTCGGAAATAAAGCTGTGACTAAGCCTTGACTGACATAGGAAATTAGGATTCAGTGTGCAGCACACAAATACTCGAAGAACAGCAGGTCACACTGTAAGTATTTAATTACTAACACACACTGCTTCTCACCTCAGAGATTAAGAGTTTTCAGAACGGAAGAACTTCACTTGGGGGAAGGGAAGGAGTCACAAAGCACACAAACGTGCACGAATCAGGAGCACAGATACACATCTCTAATTTTCAAAAATATTTTAAATGCAAATTTAGTTGCAAAAATAACGATTTTCATTAGTACAACATCTAAAGGGTGGCTGTAGGGAGGAAGGTGCCAGACTCTTTTCAGTTGTGCTCAGTAACAGGGCAAGGAGTGATGGGCACAAGTTGGGACACAAGAAGTTTCACTTAGAAATTAGGAAAAACTTGGTTACGATGTGAGTCACAAAGCACTGAGACGGTGCAGATTTGAAACCTGCCTAAGGGCACCCCTGTGCAATGCAGGAACGTTAGATCTGATGATCTGGAGGTCCAACAATTCTGTGGTTGTCTCCTGAGTCTGCAGTTTTTGGCCTCAAGACCTACTGAACGAACAAACACTGCCTGTCATGTGTTATCTCTGAACACTCGCTATACATTCTGCAAGAGACAGCAAGCAGTTATTGTCTCTGTCTGATAATAAACAGCCCTGAGAAGATAGAAAAAAGCCTGAAAGTTGATCTAAGATTAATTAATAGGAAGAAATAAATTAAAATATAACTGTTAAATCATCACAAGGTACTGAGTTTAACTTTGTTCATTCTTCAGGGAAGCAGAAGTTGACAATGATCAGCAATAAATTAATGCTCACACAGAAAAGTCAATCTTGAGAAGAGGTGGAAATCAGTGATGTCCTTTGGCTGTATCTTTCAATGTTGTGATAACCTGGCAACTTATTACTACAGAGCCTGGAGCTCATCTTTTAATTTTATATAAATTATTCAGGTAAATAGTTTACAGCAGCATAAAGATCAAACAGTTCATCAAAGAAACTTGTTGCACGTTTACTCACAAGCTGTGTTTTACAAAACCTACTTAGGAACTTGAAGCTTTAGAATCTTTCTCCATTTATAGAGCTGCATAATGGCCTCACACAGTTTCCAAGATTCAAATGCCCCCCATCGTTTATTTGTGAGTGAGATTCATTGGCAATGTCACCCAAATCTCACACGAAGTTAAAGTTTTTACCCTTACTGCTTCTTAAAAATGGCTTAAGTAAGTCCTAATAAAGAAAAAACAAATAATTGTTTGCATGTGAGTAATCACATCTTCCAAATACCTGGTTCCAGTTTGTTTCCAGTAAGAAGCAGCAACTTCATGTAACTGAAGGATGCACTTGAGAAATCCACTTTGAGAAATAAACGTATTTCTGAATTTCAGATCCAGCTCATAGAAAAAAAGCATGAACTGTAGGATCATTAGTTGATTAGTAATTTATTAGTTGATTAACATTTATTAGTTTAAAAGCATGACCTTTATCATCACAAACTAGTTTAACAAGGGATAATGGGATCTACAGGGTACAAAATCAGGAGTCATACGTGACATGATTCCCATTTTGTTTCCAGATACACATCTCTGATTGTCTGTCTTCATTGTCACTCTGAAAATCCTCAGTCACCATGGGGTACACTGTGCATAATTCAAGTCCTTGATTTCATTAATCCTTAATAATTAACGTAAAGTGTTCAACGTACTAAGAAATGTGTATTACCTACGTAGTTCTACTTTTGATTACTGGTAACGCCCATACTGACAATTCCTGCATTACTTCACTAGCTAAAAGCATGTAGTGGTCTTCACCTTAGGTTGGAAAAGGTTTCCATTAAATACAATTACATTCCTGTAAAGAAGAACGCTACTTCCTTAAGACTAAGTCATACATTAGATTTTATTACTGTGCTGCTTTAACAAAGCTTGACTTCAAATCTCTGTTTTAAAAAGTCCCCCAGGGAAATCAAATCTCCTTGTCACTGATTGGCTCAGTGGGAAAAGCTGTTAAAATTCGAATGAGCTGTGTTACCTTAACTCAGTTTTTCTTTTTTGTAGTAATTTTTTAATCCGGATAATTTCTTTCCTCTCAAAACCTATTCCTATTGCCATCTGAATTTATGTTGGCATCACTCAGTTTCACAGATGTGTTTTTCCTTACAATCATTCAGTCCCATAGGAATCTTTTCCTTACTGACGCCTGCTCATGCAGGTGACCACAGAGAACTGTAATCTAAGCGAATTCCCCTAACTTTTTCAATTGTGTAAAAAAACCCCAGGGTTTTACACACAGTTCCGAGCATATACCCAAAATAGAAACTAGTGAAAAGAAACCCACCTCAGCAAATCAGCAATTGAGCTATTTGCCTTTTTAATAGCTTTTTTCCTGTTAGCTTTGCCCACCATTTGTCCCAACAGCGCTTCTACAGGTCAGAAAGTCATCTCTGTGAGCTGCTGTTCAATTACATACCATCAAAACAATTTTCCTACTCTGTGATCTCCAGCGACGTCTTTTCAGGTACAGTTATTTTTTCCATCTCACTATCACTTTATGAAAAGAGATAAAATTGAAAGAGAAAGCAGAATGACTGCGTCTTCACACTCCCACCTCTCAGAACTCTGCTCTCACCAGAAAGGCCCTGGGCGTGTTTCCCGTTATGAACAGCTGTAGTAACTGCTGCTATATGAAAGCAAACCCTGTGAAATTCTGCAGCATCTTCTGAACACATCATGCCCGTCTGAATGGAGAAAACAAAAGGAGCCTCAACTTTGCTATTTGCATTTTTCTGGAGACTACCATCTCTTTAGTGATTAAAGTCTTCAAGAGAGATCGCAAATGCTGTGAAGCACCATGTGAAACGAAGTTCACATGGATAATACTTTATCACAAACTACAGTAGTATAAAGAGACAGTGTTCCTCTGACTGTGGTGGGGTTGATACCAAGTTGATGCTGAGAGTACTCTGGCAGCTACAGCGCCCACTGTATCCTCAGGTGCGTGAAGCACAGCACAGCCAGCTGGTGGAGGGATTGCACTGGCTTTCCCCTGCCTCAAGTACTCTGTGCTGTTTTCGGCACCTCAAAACAACAAAGACATTGAACTATTAGACTGCACCCAGGAAAGATGACTGAGAAGGCGAAATGTCTCAAGGGCAAGATTTATGAGAAGTGGCTGAGGTTTGTTCTGCTTTGAAATGACTGAGGGGTCACATCATTGAAGTTCCTCAAGAAGTGGAGGGGAAGGTGTTGATATCTTCTTCCTGGTGACCAGTGACAGGACATGAGGAAAGTAAATTAAGCTGCATCAGGGAAAGTTGAGATTGGACATTAGGAAAAGGTTCTTCACTTCACAAGGGTGCTCAGTTACTGGAAAGGCTCCGCAGTGAAATGGTCACGGCAGAAAGTCTGTTAAAATTCAAGAAGTGCCTGGGTGATGCTGTTAATCACATAGTTTAGTTTTAGGCAGTCCTGTAAAGGACAGAGAGTTGGAGTCTTCCAACTTAACACAGTCCATGATTCTATGACCAAATCTCCTAATCTTCAGTCTAAACCTGACTTTCCCAAAGCCTTAAATCTAACTTCTTAAATCTTTCTAATTCTGCTCTCCTTATACACTCATGACTTAAGATGTTTATCCTAACACTAAAGTGATTGGGAATCAACCTACTGAGCTTCCAGTTAGTCCAGCAGACGGTGTCTAGTGACAAAGAAAATATGCTAAGGTACAAGATTTATGATTCCAGCCATATACTCAGAAGAAAGAAGGCACCGTTCTTAATTTTGTACTTCCTATTTGCCTGATTTGGGATTTTTCTGAGGGTTGCTTATTTGTTCCTCCCAAACCCTTCAATGTGTATTAGTTTGTGATTTCACACCTGCAAGTTTGGCTCAGAACCTACACCATTTTTCTGAGCATCTTCTATTATTTCTGTTGATTGTGATGGCCGTGAGTACTGAGAAGATGATCAACAGCAGCACACATCCTTCTGGATGTGACTCTGCCAAGCCTCCTGGTGTGACAGCAGATGTTTTTGTTATTGCTCATGTCTTTTAGGAGCCAATACTAACCCAGGGAAGGAGCCAAAAACGAAAGCAAGAACAGCAGCAGAAATAATACTATGGTGCAATGGGCACTGAGGTCACCACTTAATTAAATGAGGCACTCGTGAAGGATGCACGCCAAATTACCACAATGGTTATGCTGCCTTTCAGCTCGCTGCAAAGATTATTTCTCACTGGGAAAGAAAATTATTGTAGGAAAAAAATGCCATTAGGCATGGTCTAAAACCAGTTTTTAAGGCTAAAACATCAAAGCCTTGTTTACCAAGGCTACTGCAACTGAACACCAGAATAAGAAAAGGTACCAGATTTAGTAAACAGACCTTGAAAGGTAGGTGAAAGTTGCATTGCTTTGACAATTTAATTTAAGAGCTATTACATGGGAGTTGCCGAAGGAAATATGCAGACAGTTTGCTTACGTACATTTTATAGGAATTAGGTAGGAAACTGAAACTTTGAAGGTTACACAAATTTGAATTTGCTTCAAATCTGCTTCTTACCTCTGAAGAAAAAAAACTACTTCACAAAAAAAATGAGTTTGCTTAGCAAATTTAGACATACAAGTGAAGAACTTCATAGTAAATTCAGGACTCATACGCACAGGCAAGACACTGTCACTGTTAGGGACGCCGTGATTCTAATTCCAAGACTCTAAAAGCAAACTGAAGCGTGTTTAATCTTTTTCTTTTTAAAGAATTGCACATACAGCTTTCATTTTTGTATGGTGCGTTCCACATAAGCTATTCAATTCAGCTCAACCTTTATTTTCAAGGGTAGTTAAAAAGAACCTGCAAGACAGGCTCACATATGGTTAGAAGAACAGAGGAAAACAGCATTAATCAATCCTCAAAAACTTATGTTAGAAGCAGGGCAAGCTTCGCATCACAAGGGGATACCTGACTACACTATGTGACTCGCTTCACTTTGTGGTAAGAGGAGTATCAAAGGTATGAGGGCAAAAGTTCTTCCTGGAAACCAAATTAGCGCAAAGACCATACTAACACTTAATTGATATTAACAGAAGGGCCAATTCCTTCAAAGAGTTTACAGACCTCTTAAGAATTAATTCTAGGTTATTAGAATACTGCTCTGAGTCTGCTTCCTGACATCTCAGATGTCCAGCGTCCCAGTGATGATGGCATCCCTGGCTTGCTGTGCTCTAGACTCTGGAGCTCAGAAAAACGCTTTCATTAGTTAGAGATCTCGTAACAGTGACATTTAGTAAAATTAGCGTGAGTCACCACAAAAAGTTATTTTAAGAGGTATGATCTGCTGCTGTGCTCTGCACTCCCTGTAATCAGTGCATTCTGCTGGAATCCAAGCGGGGGAAATTTTTCATCAACACAGCAGTTGTGTACCGGAATGCCAGACCTGCTGAAAGCCAGACAAACTGTTTGAGATTACTGTAAAAAAGCAGTAGAAAAGTGTAAAAATAAATGCAACACTCCACGGAGAAATAAGGTTAGACCTATACGCATGGAATTCTCACCATGACAGAACCTTCCCCTCCTTCAGTGAGAGTTTGGGGTTGTGCGTCCGTACAGTCAACTCACTCTTTCATATACATACAACACGCATTCTCCGGGTGTATGTTTGAAATCCTGAAACACAAGCTATGTTTGATAACGCTCGTCCCCTGAAATTCTATCCCTTTGCTGCTATATTACACATAAAACTGACAAAGCAGAATCTAGCTGATGCCTTGTTAATTGCACAGATCGTGACAGACCAGGACATCAGCAGAACTTACAAAAAAGTTCCCCTGTGACTTTGACTAAGCCTGAAGTTTGGAAAACACCAGTTCTAATATTTGCTAATTAGTGACTTTAGCAAGGGGCTGTTTTTGAGAAGGTATTTCTTCTGATCAGCAAGTCTTGCTGAGAGTGCTTTATGCCAAAGAACTGCTCCTCCAAACATCATTATAGTCTCTAGGATGACAATTGATTATGGGACTGACATACCCATACATGAAATAATAGAAAAGGGTTCCTTGAAGGACCATAAAGCTGGCTGAGGCTGACTCCCACTACTGGCACACATTAGTAACCACATTGCCACACAACTCTCTCAGGAAACAGATTTGTTAACGTTATCCGTACTTTTATGCAAACGTACCCAGACATACAAATGTTACCTCTGATAACGCCGCACGTTTCGAAAAACCCTATAAATCTATAAAGTAGGAGAACAGCTCTGAATACAGCTTCCTGCAAACATGAACGCTTTCACTTTTATGAAAGCTTGCACACTTCTTTCTAGAGCACGGTGCCAACACTTTCTCCTCTTTCTATGTCTCTCTGCAATCAAAAGGTAGCCTGTTAAAATACCAGCTCTATATATACAGAGATATATAGATATATATATATATAGCATTTCCATCAGATGAGTACCAGGAGGTCTAATCAAAGCTAAAATCCTGGTTATTAGAACATAAAGGATGGAAGCAGAGTTATTAGTCCAATAATGACGGGAGTGCTTGGGTCAGCTGGCTTGGCTTTGTTTTTTCAACCTACAGAAATTCCAAGCCCGTGGCCTACGCAGTAAGTACACATCAATTCATAAGAACTAAGGATCTAGGCCAACAAGCATAAAGACACATTCCCTCCAGGAGAGGACTAAGCACATGGCTCTATAAATGACTCCATATGACTTCGATATGGCTTTATAAGTGAGGCTTTTTCCTTACCTATGTTGCATTTGATCCAGCATCTATTGTCTTTCATTTTGCCATCTATATTGTATTGTATTTTTAAATCAGTCACAAATAATATTTAACAGCACTACATGGCATAAACTGAAAACTATTTTCCTATGGGCTGCACATAAAACGAGTGAAATCGCAGTCCCTTTTCAACAACAGAAGGAGATCATGTAATCTTGCTTGGTTCATCCCAAGACATTCACTAGAATTGTAGACACTTCCAGGAAAATCAGTAGTGCTCTGATTTACTCGCTTCTATTATCTAATGCACAGAAACCCTTCCATATGGTTATATTTTAGTGTCCTTCTACCCTGCTGTGAAGAGCCACTCAGAACTACTTACATATCATATAGAAAGCTTGCATTGTTCAGCTCGTTCAGTTTTAGTATTCCACACAAATACTAGCATATTCTCTTTCTGGTGTTTGTAGAGCCAAAATAATTCCAGTTAGCAAGTTCCCACTGTTTTATGGCAACATTCAACTCACTTAGCTCCACGGATTCAGTCCGGGAACACAAAAGTGTCTACTAACTATAAAAGTTGCCCCAACAGTTCTGGGAACTACCGCGTAGTGCTATGCAATGTCCACTAGCCCAGGTTCCTTCGACACGATGAATGTAAATGAAGTGTCTTTGGTTTTGTATATCCATGGTTAAGAGTTCTGTGTCTAAATACAGTTAGAAATTTCCATTCCAAAGGACAGAAGAGACAGCCAGCTACACACCACACACAGCACCTGCTTGAAGTGTTTAAATAATACGTTACAACAAACCGTGTAGAAGAATTTAAGTCTCGTGGTCCGGTCTATTAAACAGAACTTGGCGGCTGTGTTGTTTCTCAGTTTGAAGACTGATCTATTGGTATCAGTAGAAACAACAAATTAAACATTCTGAGGAAAGACTTGCTGGGCTTTCAGAGGTTGTAAGGTGTTTTACTTGAAATAAAGGCCTTTACATGAATTGTGAGTGAAGATACAGTAGTCCAACAGTACTTGCCATCTGTAACTAAGAAAACAAATCCTCTAAGAAAGTAGAAGTATTTTCATTCATGTATTGCAGAAACGTATTTCCAGTTTCACAAAAAGTAAACAATTTGGAGAAGAGAGGCTACGACGTGCCTAGCACGAGTAGTCCAACATTTACAAATGGGATAACCTGTTGAATACAGTCTTCGTTTGCACAAGGTTTTCCGTCAGAGACTTCCTTCAGAATTTAGGCTTGACCTTCGATCAGATGGATTCTTTTGCTAATAGACAAAATGAACTTAGCAACCAACTGAAAGTGTGATGAAAGGGTAAGAGCTAAAACTTGTTGCACTCGCCATTTCTCATTGTACGTACCAACTTAGAGGCATTACCTTCACCTTTGCCTGAGCATTCAACGTCACATTATTTCACCCACCGCGCATTAGGAGTGCCTCTGGAGAGAATTAAGGAATTCAATGGAAGGAAAATGATCTACTTTTTTCCCTTGAATTGAATTTTGCTGCCTTCAAGCACGTTAACAAGGAAGACCAAGAATGATAACTTACTTGGTGTGGTTGTTCTGGGAATACAAGTTCTGCTAGCTTGTTCTGGGAATAAACCAAGAGCTTTATTCCACAAGCATGTTATTTCAACATTTCTTGTGAGTACTAAAAGGGAACCTAAAAGTAATAGGAAGTCTTATAAGCAGTAACTTGTGCTACCAGAATGTGCTGGGTCCTGCACTTGGCTCACAACTATACAGTGCAACATTACAAGCTTGGGGGAAAGTGGCTGGAAAACTGCTCAACAGAAAGACACTTGGGGGTATTGAGTGGTAATTGGCTAAGCATGAGCCAGCATTGTGCTTGGATCCCAAGAAGGCCAATGGCATCCTAGCTTATACCAAAAATAGCACAGCCAGCAGGAATAGGGAAGTGCTTTGTATTCAGCACTGGTAAGGCCATGGCCATGCTTCAAGTACAAGCCTTATGAGCACGGGCAGAGGGAGCTCGGACTATTTAGTCTTTATAACAAGGAAGCTGAGGGAAGACATTATTGCTGTCTACAACTACCTGAAAGGAAGTTGTAAAGAGGTGGGTGTTGGTCTCTTCTCACAAGAAATGACTGATAAGAAGAAATGGCTTCAAGTTGTGCCAGGAAACATCTAGGTTAGACATTAGTAAAAACTATTTCACTGAAAGAGTCATCAGAGCTTGGAACAGGCTACCCAAGGAGAGGGTTGAGTCATTATCCCTGGATGTGTTTAAAAGTCATATACAGATATGGAGCTTAGGGACCTGGTTTAGCGAGGGTTTGGTACAGTCAGGTTAATGGTTGGAACTGATGATCTTAGAGATCTTTTCCAGGCCAGATAAGTCTATGAATTCATAAAGCAAATCAGCTAGTTCTAGCCAGAAAATAAAATCCAAAGAAAAAGTTACTTGGAGGCTGTAGAAGAATTTACTGCATCAAATTTAGAATATTAAAGCACAATATTAAATTAGAATATAAAAACTGGGCTTAGACAGTTCATAGAATCACAGAATATTTGTGTTGGAAGGGACTTCAAATTTCACCACCCGTGGATGGTCACACCTCTTGCGAGACCAAATTGCTCGGAGTATCATCCAGCCTGGTCTTAAGCACATCTAGTGATGGAGCATCCACAACCTCCTTGGGCAACGAGATTTCACCACCTTCATAGTGAATAACTTCCTCCTAATTTCTAATAGAAATCTTCCTTCATTTAGCTTGAAGCCATTACACCCTTATCCTGTCACTACAGTACCTTGCAAAGTCTTTCCTCAGCTTTCTTGTAGGCCTCCTTGAGATACTGACGCACCACAATGAGGTCTTCTTGGAGCCTTCTCTTCTCCAAGCTGAACAAACCCAAATAAAATGCTCATTCCTTCACAACACAACTTTATGCCTACATAAGGACGCATTTTCTTTGTAACCTCAATGGAGACTTGAAAGCGCTGGCTAAATAAACATCAGTATCATACACTGTTACAGCACCAGTCACCTGAGCGCTACTGGTTGCCACTAGCTAACATCAGGATTCTATACTCAAGAGTAAGCACCTTCCAACAAGCTGACACTGGTCAGGCTGTTACAACAACACAAAAACTGCTTAAGCAAGGGGAAGGGGAAAAAGGGTTTATGGGAATCCTGCCATTTTATTAACAGGAATGGGAGTGGTACCTTGGGATCCAGAAAGCACACTTATTGACCAGTGTGCTCATTCTCTTCTGAGCAGCCTAATTGTTTTTGTGATCAATTAATCTAACTTCTTTAAAAATAGAAGACAAAGTGTACCTGGAGAGGAGACAAAATCAGCATAAAGACATAGTATTGTGTTTCAACTAACACTCTTTTTCTGTATACGAGAAATTGCACTCAGTTTGTGGCAAAAGACCAAATCAAAGCAGTGAATTTGCTTATTCAACACGGACCACATACTTCTACAAAAAATAACTTTCTTTCCTTATAAAGGAAAAGAAATTAAAATATAACATGAGAAATACTTCGGAGCCTGATTTTATTTTCTAGGTAAATAAGTATCTACATATACAAGCTTACATTTACACGGGAATAAAAAAACCTTAAAAATATTTCCTTGACATGCAAATCCCACTTATAACACCATGTTGTAAAGAACATAATACCAAAACCATCACAAAACCAGAAAGAAAACTAACCATTTCCTCTTACATGGTGAACAAGGCAAAGCAAAAGCAAAGTACTGTATCAGAAACACTAGATATGTTTAAAAAAAATAGATGTTTTACTTCTGTGACCACATGTTTGTCAAATTATTAAAAAATACAGAAGTCCTTTAATGCCTAAGAAACGTGTAACACCCTGAAAGTAATGAGAGTTCACTCACAGCATTACACTTGGATGCCATGAGAAGTGATGAACAGAGAAGTATCTACCCCTATTATTGTACTCCCGCTCCAACAGAAACCTCTACAATAATCCTGTGATTAAAAACTACCCACATTAACGTGATTAATATCAACTGAATGCCAAAAATCATTCATTTTCTCATACACATGCTTCTCTCAGAGCACTAGCTCTGTAAAACTAAACTGCTTTTGCACACAGCAATCTACAAGCACAATTTGGGAGTTTCACCTACTAACAAGAGGCATTTGGAGAGCAGAAAGTTCAACCAGAAAGGATTGGGGATCTGAGGTCTGACAAACTGCCTTTGTTACCAGTGAAAGAGAATTTTGGGGAGAATATAAGCTGTCAGTTTGCCAGCCTCAGCTACGTCATCTGCCCACATTGCATTGGTTAGTTAACATGGTCCTAAACAGACAAGTATTCATACTCTGAACATCATCAACACATATAAAGTATTTCAAGCAGGTAGGACTGAATATTACATAAATGGCTTTTCCGCTTGTATACCTTGCTATTATCACAGTACTATCAGAACATCTCACAGCCAACAAGATTTCTTCAGAATAATGATGGGCTTGAAATATTTGCCTTCAGACTATTTGGACAAGACAGAACTGTTATTTAACCCATTTTCCAATATAAAAAGTGGGTATGTGGTAAACTGAAATTCCTGTGGGAAGCCTGTAAGAAAATGCAGATCTGAAATCAGGTTTAGATTTTAAGCTACAGAATTAATAAATGGAATAACCCTTAACCAAGGGAATAACCCTTTGCCTTGCCAAGTAAATTACATCAAAACTTACTTCTGATAAGCCTTTTGTGATTCCTTGTGGACATCTATTTGAAGTAACCTCGTGTTATTTGGTGTATACATAAAACACATTTCTCATAGTCTGAATCCTTCCTGTTCTAACTAGTTTCCACTGAGCTAGAAAACACAGTACTTCTCGGGACTGTAAATTTAGCCCATGTCCTCATTATTCTCCCCTTTCTAAAAGAGAAAGGGTCACTACAAAATTCAAACTAGTTTGTAACCAAGTTTGGGCAATGTTTCTGTAAGATAATGCCTCACTATAAAAAACCCCTGCAGCAAAGCTTGCCACTTAGAAAGCATATCACCCATTTAACCCTTTGATTAATTCCTTGTGTCTCCCACCAGCAACTCAAGCTTTGACTGTATTAGAAAAGAGGAGAAGGACAGTTCCCGAAACCAGCAAAACCACACAAAGCCAAGACAGTAGCTTCATACATACACTATAACCCTAAACTTCTAAGCCCAAGAAAAGGTTGTCCTTACTCCAGGATCTCCATTTTTACCTTAACAACTCTTTTTAGGACGAGCATTTCTGAAAGTATTCTCAACGAAAAGAAAATGGAACTGCTACTTCAGTTCACTCTTGCACACAGTTGCTGAAATCAATCTGGGCTCCTGCCGGCCATGCCAGAGACTATACTTTAATGTTTTTCTATCCAAAGCACCGTTACTACAGTCTGTGAAGAACATTTATTCAGTCTTACGGGTGAGAGAATAAAAGCTTTACATTTGAAACATTCATCACTTTTTCTATGCAGAGTTTTAGGAAGCAGAAGCTAAATACACAGTGCTGCAACATTTGAGAGACTTGTGGTGTCTACGAAAGCAACCTCTCTTAATTTAAGGAGAGCAATCTAATGGCTGACAATTGCATGAAAATTTGTGTTCTTTTTGGTAGCCTAGAGAGTGAGAGGTGAACATCCCAAACCATAGAATGGTTTGAGTTGGAAGAGACACTGAAGATTATCTTAGTGCCAACCACCTGCCGTAGGCAGAGGCATCTCCCACTAGACTAGGTTGCTATAAGTCCTATCCAACCTGGCCTTGAACACTTCCAGTGATGGAGCATCCACACCTTGTCTGGGCTTCCAGTGTCTCATTAGGCATGAAGAGCTCCCTCTTTATGCCTAATCTAAATCTACTGTCTATCAGTTTAAGCCCTTAACCCTTGTCCTATCACTACTAGCTCCTGTAAAAAGTGTCCGCCAACTTTCTTGCAGGCCCCCTTCAGACACCGGAAAGTTGCAAGAGCATGCCCCCAATGAGACTAAAAATACTTAGGAGTAAAAACTGCTGCAATCTGCTGTGATCTGAATGTCAAGGTACTAGCTTAACGCCTCAATTGTGCAAACAGAATGAAATGAACAACTACTACATTAGGCAGCACTGTAAGCACACTAATCACTGGACTGCGTGCAGAAAACAGGCTATGCTCACTTCTTACTGCAAGACAAGGAAAGCAGTATTTAACCACACAGAACAAAAATCTCCTTGTGTATTTCTGAAGCATTATTCTAGAGCTCAACCGTATCAAGAAGTTCTTTAACAGCTACCAAGTTAAAAGCAACAAATAAAAAGCCGCACAGATGTTTCCAATCAGGTGATGGCAACTCGTTTGAAATTTAGCAGCAACATTATTGAAAGTCATGTTTAAAAACCCAACAAGACCGTTCATGGAAGCTCTACTGATGAGTACTTCCATAGTGCTTAAATCAATATACCTCGGAGAATAGCTCGGTGAACATCTGATTACATGTGTCTTTACATTCTTACTGCACCAACCAGGACTCTCCTAACTTTGTGGGTTTGCTATATCCATATACTCTTTGTATTTGTCCGAGTATTTTTTTTGGCTGTTGGATTAATTCAAAAATATACTGCATCTACAGCAGATTAAGTTACAGATGCTGAGCTTTGGTTCACTGCACTCAAACAGTACTCATTCAGTATTCGTAACTTAAAGAACAAAAGGATGTTATTTAGCATTCTCTTACTGTTTGATTTTCGTTTCCCTTTGCTGCTAGCAGAGGAAAGGAGCTATTGTCACACCACCTTTTAGACAATGAACAACAACTTGTTTGAATTTTGTCCTGAAAAATGACACTTGAGACTCCCACAGTACAGAAAATCCCCATACTGGTACATTCTTCCAGCATTTTCAAAGCACTTCTAAGTTAAACTTGACAGGTACATTCATCAGCCATAAAGACAATGGGTTAACTCATAAAAATGAAGGAGCATTAGCTCGTCTGCCTTTTGGGTTTTTTTAATGGCAAACCAAATTATGCTATTTGGAACCTATGAACTAGAACAGTGACAGTTCTGGTTTTTTCTACTTCACTTTCTCTCCAATGAGCTCAAGTACATTTGTTACTGGAAGTTCCTCATTCTGTAAATAGCTGCACCTTGATTTCTTTCAGAACATATTTCCATACTAAAAATAATTTTAATAGTAAAATCTGTACATATAGTTGGGTTTTTTTAGGTTTCAGGTTGTCTCAACTGTGACAAATTACCATGCTATACAATGCAGTTACAGTTACCAAGCTATCACGTAAGTGCTTTAAAAATTTAACAGAACAATGCTAGTTTCCATTAAAAACATACATTCAGAATTGACATCCAAAGGGCTGTATGCTACGAGTCCTAAGATGCTTCAGGAAAAAACCCAGAAACTAGTCAAGGTGTAAAACAGTAATGCCATAAATGCATTCCTACTTATCCACCACAGTAAGTACTTAATTCTTACTTAGTTTTGCATAAAAAAATATGAACAAGTCACAGAACCATAAAACTACTTAGATTGAAGAAGACCATTAAAATCATTGAGCCCAACCATTAAGCTAACTGTACCAAGCTCACTGCTAAACTATGTCTTTAAGTACTGGAACCACACAATCCAGGATGGCAATTTGATCATCTCCCTGGGCAGCCTGTTCCAACGCCTGATGACCCTTTCCATGAAGAAGTTTTTCCTGATGTCTATGCCCCTGGCACAACTTGTGGCCATTTCTTTTTGTCCTATTGTTTGTTATGTGTGAGAAAAGACCAACATGCACCATGAAAGAGAAATCAACCTCGAATTGTTCCATGCACATCACACTCAGAAACTGCATTTCGTAAGTTTTAAACAGATGAAGATTTGGAAAGGAATACAACAGCCTTGCTTAAATATTCTCCCACAGGCATTCATTTTTGGCTACCATTTGCAAAAGAATATTTGGATCGACACATGTTTGACACAAGCCTGTCACTGTTTTATTATTCAATAAAAGGTAATTAATTACTTGCATTATTTATACTTTTGATATTGGATATTGATTATATTTTGCTTTAGTTTGGCTAAAAAGGAAGAAGGCGGGGCAAACAAATCCTCTAAAGGCAGTTAGTAAAGGCTAAAAGCATTGCAATCACCTACCACGACACAAACACACAAGGCTTGTCTCAAAAACTGCAAGCTAAGACAAGACGACACGATTTGTTTTAGCTAGCTTACTGGTAGAAGCAAAAAGAGCTAAAGAACAGAACCAAACCATGAAAGAAATCTGGTCTCTCTGAAAGCCAACAAAATCTTGCCTTCACACATTTGTGTTTTAATGGTCCTAACATTTGCTGTGTTAAATCTTGGGAAAGAAAGATGGAGAAAGGATTCTGGTGGTGCTTAGGGAGACTGTATTTGTGCTTTACTTCTGCCCAGTGAGGGTGACGGAGCACTGGAACAGCCTGCCCACGGGGGTTGTGGGGTCTCCTTCTCTGGAGACCTTTAAAACCCAACTGGATGTGTTCCTGTGTGACTTGATCTAGGGGATCCTGCTCCGGCAGGGGGATTGGACTAGATGATCTTTCGAGGTCCCTTCCAATCCCTGATGTTCTGTTGTTCTGTGATTCACGGAGTAAATTATCAAACTATATTTTGTGTACCGCTAGAAAGCGGCAAACGCCGATCCTGACCTAAATGCACTCCACACCAAGTAACTCAAGACCACAAGACAGTGCCCATGCACCGAGGTCTGAAATACCAAATTTCTGAATGGTTTTCTCCAACAAACGCACAAGTGAAGACTCATGTTCAAGTCCGAGACTTTAACAGCAGCTAACATGTCGCAGACTGAAGTACACCGACACACGTTTGCCATATTCAGCACAGATGCTACAGGCATCACGCTGCCCACTGAAGTAACTGAGTTGCTGCTGCAGGCAGCAAGATTGCTTTTACAGCAGATGAATTTTGTTTACCACCCTTGCTTACCAGTGAGTGAAAACAAATCGAATCAGTAGATAAACTTGGTGGATCCATCCAGCTAATCATTTTGCTTTTGGCTATGGCATTTGTACTATTTGACTGCTAATTTCACACTGCTTTTTATAGCAGCAGATGAAACTGGAGCTCTAGTACCCACTGAAAATAGGGTAAGTATGTATGCCACCTCTTTGCAATACATTTTACACACTCACCCATTGTTATGTTTCCCTTTTAGGAACTACAAAACACTCCCCCTACTCTAAATTAGTCTTGCAATTGTCAAACCAAATGTATATACGCTCCTGGCTTATTCTGTATGCAAAAAAAGAAGCCTGAATTTTCCTGGTTAGAGAAATCCTCTCGCAAACTTGTTGTGTCTGTGTTTAAGGTTAGAGAGAAAATCTGAAACTGAGATTCACATTCCTTCTAGGAACAGCAAGTATTGCTAACTGTATGAATGCAGACCTACCTCACTCCAACGACTGCCTGACTGATTTTGAGTCTGTCTTTTGCCCGTGACCATGGTGGATGGATGAGCGAGCCCGTCCTGCTCTTCGTCTTGACTCTCAAGCTTCCTGTTGTGTTTCCCCTGCCCCAAAAAGTAGAAGCACCTGAACAACATGTGTGGTGCCAGCCGTGCAATAAGAACCAAATGGTTGGGATATCAAGAACAAGTGAGATGCAACCAAAACCCAAACCTAAGGAGGCAAATCCTTCTGGCCCAATTCACATTCAAATTTATTTCCACAGAACTACTACTGTAACATTAAACACTCTCGCACCAGATATACCAGGAACATCACAGTGTTTGAGCAGAGAATGGTCCTCTAACCGCTGCATTCTCACGTTCTTAAGTGAAATACCTTCCCTTATTTTCCTTAGGGTTTTTTGTTAGTTTTTGGTTTGGTTTTTTTTTTTAAGGAGGAGGGATATCTGCAGATGTAAGGAGATGATCTAAAAGGCAGATAATAAACAGGAGATGGGAAACGAGAAAAAAAAGCAGGAGAGCTAAGGCACTCCAGACATCAAGAATGAGACTACTTGTAACAAGCCCATTGTTGGTCTATTCACGTACGAAATCTATGAAATGAAACCAAAAAACCCACAATCAGCGCCTAGCACATGCAAACTCTCAGCTTCATACTGATTCCTGAGGTTAGCAAGTACCTACACGTGTAAATAAAGGCACTCAAAGGCTTCAAAATAAGCACACGCACCACAGGCAAACAATTTTAGATCCTGCGCAACACAAGTCTGGTTTCCTATAGCACAAACCTTCACCACTGCCTAGCAACCAGGGCTATTTTTATGTCAGACTGTAATAATTCAACATTTACGGGGTCTATGCTGAGATTTGGGAGCAAGAGAGATCACTTAAAATCCCATCTCTTCCCATATGTCCCCGCAAATATTCTGACTTCTCATCTCTCCAAAATCAAAAATAGCTCCCCCACAGAAGCCAAGTTAGGACCATTTCAACACATGAAGAGCAAGCATGAGGGGAAACTGCCACTGACAGAAAGGACGCTATTCAGCAGACACATCTGGCGTTCCGGTTACGGGTCCAGTTTACCAGAGCTTTTATTTCACATATTTGGAATGCTACGTAACGTGTACTGATGTGCAGCACAACTGCTGCTTGTTTGAAGGTCTAAGCAAGCTGTCACAGCACAGCCTTGGGCCTGAAAGGCATTTCAATTACAAAATGCACTGAAGAAGAAGTAATACTATTAGCATCAGATTTGTACAAACGATTGTTCGCAAGACCTAGAATAATGACAAACACAAACACGATGAGGGAGGCCGTGGAAGCTTAAAGCTATATAAACCAGGTACAATGCCTTCCCGAACCCATAGCCTCTTTCTGCCAAAAAAGGCTGAATATATTGCATGAGAAAAACGTCCACGGAAGTATATCGGGAAAACGTGAGAAACTTAATCACTAAAAGGTATTAAACGGTTTGCACTATCTTAAAGATAATCTTCCATATCTTCTTGCGCACCTCAACTCAGTTTTGGTGGCCTAGTTATCATGTTCCACGGTTTACTTTTTGAAAAAATCAGAATGAAAATTCCTAGAAGCACAGGTTAAGTCTTAAGCGGAAAATTAAAGTCTAGAGCATCCACAGAAGGCTACAAAGACGTCTCTGTGGCAATTCCCATGATGAAAAATAAAAAGAACTGTTACTATTACATAATCTGAAAAAGCACAAGGTCGGGATCTGAGGACAATATGAACCAGAACACAGCCTTTAGCTTAAATGTTCCACAGGTAATACATATAGGCAAGGAATCCACACAAACTCATGCCAAAGTATTCTGTCGGCAAGTTACCCCTTCCAACCAAGCAATACGTTTTGATCACAGTGTACAACCTTCTTCTACACTATCTTCAGGTAAGAATATGACAACTAGTGCAATAAACACGAAGACATTCCTCTCAAATAAGCGTATTCCCAGTGTAGAAAAAGCAAAGTTGGAGCACAGTGACATTAAACTTACCAGTTACCCTGACATTAGGTTAACTGATTTTCAGCGTCCATTTAAAAGGTAGAAACTACCTAATTGCCTCAAGATCAGTTGACATTCAAAAATGCGATGGCTTGGAAAATTCTACAGGATGGAACCACGAGAACTTGGCTAATATTGACTTACCAATCATTTTCACATATTTTTCCCATCAATAATTTCTATATGTTTACAGATAAATCAAAAGAAAGTTGTTATTGTTTCTTAACTATGACACAAACACAAGTACTGACGGTGTAGAAGCTGACCTACTCCAGATCTTCTGGTTTTTTAAATACTGTAAGCCTGTAAAGTCGCTTTATTCTGTAGGGATTTTCCCAGAAGCAGGTTTAGGCAATGCAGCTTTTCTCAGCTGTTCCTTTCGGAATTTTAGTTCTTTCTGTGGCACTTCTGGGAAGCTTCTGCTTGACAGAAAACACTGCTGAAGCCACAAAAAACACATTCGGTCACATTTCCCGAAATAAATTGCAATTTCTTAGCAAAAGCTACAGAGCTATATAAAAGCAAAAAAAGTGAGAGCATAATATGATCTTTTAAATCTTCGGGTTTGCTCTCCAGTGTCAACGCTAGCCTCAGTGTTTTTAAAAATCAGAGTGCTTTTAGACAAAGAACCAAAGAAAACACACGAGCAATTTGTATTAGAATTTCGGCTGACGTTGGCCACACAGCAGGGATTTTATTTTCTTCCCCAAAATTGAAAACATATCAAACATTATGTGTCCTGATGACATTTAGGGTCTCCAATCGCAATCAGGGTTTCCTAGACATATACTAATGCATATAACAGTTGTTCCTTGGAAACTCTGAATTTTAAAACACAGGACACACAAACAAGGGAGAGCCTCAGAAAGTATAACCCCCCTCAGAGACTAAAACTGTCACAGCCAACAAATACTTCACACATCCAAATATTCTCTACTCACTAGCCTACATTACTTCTTCCAGCGTTTTCCTAGACTGAAAATTCAACACAAATCATGTCAAAAAGATCAGATTTGCAACGCAGGCCACTCTGCAGGTGCACGGAAGAATGTAGTGAAAACACAGCACCATTTCCTACACAAACAGAGGCAACGAAGTCTACCGAAACAAGAACGTTTTTTCCCTACGTTTGGATATTGGGCTAACTTAAAAGAATCACTTTGAGTATATCCTAATGTAAAAGATTCTGCTTAGGCATCTTTAGTATTATTACAACTACCAATTATCGTCTCTTACTCATCTTGGCTCTGTTCTTCCAACAGGCATCGAAAAAGAGAAAATGTTCATGAACTACATAATTATTTGCCAAAGAGCTGTCCTGGTTTTCAGATTCTTCAAGTCTAGACTATCGTCGCACGTATTTTATAGAACATTGTTATGTGCGTGGCAATGCAAATAAAATTGTAGAAGAAATAAGAAAAATTGTCTTTAAAAATAGCCAAGAAGTAAAATAAGTTCCAACAGGTCTATAAAACCTTCTGGACTCAGTAATGTTTGTTTTAAAAGAAAAATAATTTCAGAAGTTACAAGGAATAACTGTTTGGGGTTTGCTTTTTTCTTGTACTCCTCTTATTTTAGCCTTTGGAATACTTTCCATTCCAGTCTAGTTAGGCTATGAAACGGTAATTTCTCTCTTCACTGATACTCATGGAATCATTAAAGTTGGAAGACACCAAGTTCTTCAACAAGACCACCAAGTCCAACCAACAACCCAATGCCCGCTAAACCATGTTCCCAAGTGCCACATCTACGTGGTTTTTTGAATGCCTCCAGTGACAGTGACTCCCCCACCTGCCTGGACAGCCTGTTCCTACACCTGACCGCTCTTGCAGTGACGAAATTCTTCCTGAAGTCCAACCCAAATCTCCCCTGGCACAACGTGAAGCCATTTCCTCTCATCCTATTGCTAGTAACTTGAGAGAAGAGACTGACTCCTACTTCTCTACAACCTCCTTTCAGGTGGTAGATGTAAAGAGCAATAAGGTCTCTCCACTCTACTTTTCTCCAGACTAAATAACCCCAGTCTCCTCAACCGCTTCTCACACAATCTGTCTCCTAGGCCCTTCACTAGCTTCACTTCTCTTCAGACACACTCCAGTACCAAAATGTCCTTCTTGTCCTGAGGCGCCCAAAACTGAATGCAAGGTTTGAGGTGAGGCCTTACTGGGGAAAAACCATCTCCCACTCTTGCTCACAATGCTATTTTTGATGCAAGCCAGAAAGCCACTTGCCTCCTTGGCCACCTTGGCACACTGCTGGCTCATGTTCAGATGGCTGTCAAACAGCACCCCAAGGTCCTTTTCCACTGGAAGGTTCCCCAGCCACTCTTCCCCAAGCCTATAGTGTTGCACGGGGTTTTTGTGACCACAGCGTTAGGACTCGGAACAACTGACCTTGGCCCATCAATCCAGCCCGTCCAGGTCCCTCTGCAGAGCTTTCCGACCCTTACCCTCAAACAGATCAATACACCCACTCAGTTTTGTGTCATCCACACACTTTTCTGAGGGTGCACTCAAACCCCTCATCCACATCATTGATTAAGATTTTAAACAAAACTGGCCCAAATATTGAGCCCTGTTACTGCTATCAGTCAAGCCTCTTCACTCCGTGAAGACCAGGACAGGCCACGTAATGCCAGTCACGTCATTCCGTTCTTCTCTTTTCATCAGTTTTTATTCTTTTTCATGACAAACCACCTTTAATGAATCTTCTGGTTTTAAGACTACCATCATTTATTGCTGTAACAAAAGATCCTGGTTTCAGAAGCTCCTGGCTTCCACCTGTAGAACGTTTCACAGCTGTTTCTGTTGGAACAGGGCTGAAGACAAAAGGTGTTGTCAAGTACAAACAATAGGGTGTAAAGCAAGGAACTCACCAGCAGCTCAGAACTAGACACTGGATGAAGCACACTGAAGTGTTTTCCTGTTGTTTGTCACTGTCGGTGGACTTTATGTCTCTTTTGCTCACTTAGATGACTTTACCAGATAAAGCTTAAAGATAACTGAGCTAAACTTTATACTATTTCAGAGATTATCTAGATGATATCATCTGTTTCAGATTAAAACTTGGAAAAGCTGGAAAAGTGGTCCTGTGTGAAAGTAATGAAATTCAGCAAGGCCAAATGTGAGGTCCTGTACCTGGGTCAGGCAATCCCTAGCACAGCTACAGGCTAGGGGCCAACAAGCCTGAAAGCAGCCCAGCAGAGAAAAACTCGAGGCGATCAGCCAGCAAAATGCAAGTGAAGCCCAGAAGGCCAGCCACAGCCTGAGCTGCATGAAAAGAAGGAGGAAGTCTGTAATCCCCAACACAAGACAGATGTGTTGGAGAGGGTCTGGAGGAGGGTCACAATGGTTAGAGGGACTGAACCACCTCTACTATAAGGACAGACTGAGAGTTGGGTTTGTTCTGTCTGGAGAAGAGAAAGATGGGGACCTTTTTTTTATCAGAGCTGTTGCAACAGGACAAGGAGGAACGGGTTTAAACTAACAGAGGGGAAATGTAGACTAGATATAAGGAAGGCATCTTTTGTAGTGAGGGTAGTGACACACGGGCACAGGTTGCTTGGAGAGGCGGTAGGTGCTACGTCCCTGGAGACATTCAAGGTCAAGCTCGACAGGAAACATGATGTAGTCAAAGACATTTCTGCTCACTTACAGGGGTGGTCAGATTAGGTGACCTTTAAAGGTCCCTTCCAACCCACTGCATTCTATACCTCTATAATTCTATTGTAGACTTGCTCAGTTATAGCACCCTGCTATTACAATGCCACAACAGCAACACTAGCTGAGCCCTTCAAAGCACTTACCGTTAATTACACTAACACTGTTTTAATCTGTAATGCCTTCAACAGCCTAGTTTGACAGAAAAGGCAACAGCGAAGCACAAACCTTTCTCTTTAAGCTGCAGTTGTCCTACGTCTCTTCAATCTTTTCTACGCAGGCACAAACCAAAAAGGATCAAGAAGAATGTTCAAAACTAAGAAAGAATTACACGAGAGGCAAGATTAAAAGACTGCCAATTTGTATTTGATTCCTAAAGAAAGACTGTGTATGTCTGATGCATATAAAGACTGCTGCTTAGCTAAACAGACCCAGCAAGGCAAAAGTAAGACAAAAGCGTTATCTAGCTATCGTCTGACAGTGTGATACAAGGACTGAGAGAAGAAAGAGTTTTCCTAATGACTGCGAGAAAATTAGTGTTCCAAAAACAGCCCAACACAATGTAAAAAACTAAAACACAAAAACCTATCTATCTTTTTGCAAGATGGTAGAGATGAAGCAGCTTATTCTTAGTATGCCACAATAAAAACAACTCTACAGCACTTATGCAGAATAAACAGCTGTTAAATAGAAATGCAATTGAGTTTTCTAAAAATCTTAACACACTATGGAAGTTTATAAAGTGATCATGCACACCTGAATTTTTAAGCATGGGCATGAAACTAGAATTGTGGGATAATTTCACATATTAGAAGTCAGAAGAAATTGTTACAAGCAGCAGTGAGAACGTATTCAGGTTGAACAGGCATTAAAAACTTCACTGAATTCCATTTCTGGCCACCTAAACTCTGGTACATCTAACTACAGAATAAATTATGTATGTTCCAAAATGAATAAAATAGCAGTGCTTATTCACCAAGCAGCATGTGTGTCTGTGTTGTCCACATAAACAAGGGCAAATGGCAAACAGGAAAGCAAGTCAGGAGAGGTTTAATTGGCATCCCACTGAGGTCTTAACTTCGGTGGTTCAGAAGCTCTAAAAAACTTTTTGTCTTCCATATAAATATTTCAATGAACACAGGATCAAAGCTCCTTCTATTTTACAGGTATCTTGCAGCTTTCACCCTAACTAAATACAAGAATAGTTAGAAATGATATTCTGAAATGGTAGCCCAAAAGGGCTAAAATTGGAACAGCCTAATCCAATTAGAGGTACCTGGTGATAGGACTGGCAAGCTCTAGAGAATCAAATCCAAAGTGGCAAACATCCAGCAGAGACAAATTAGGGTGCAAGACAGGGAAATGTGAATTTTTAAAGACTCAAATGTTGTAGGAAGTCTTCAAATGGAATCTACTCAAAATCTCCGTTCTGTCCCTCCCTGCCCTCCCCTCAGTCTAACCAAGTAGTTTAGGAATGTCATAAAAACAGTTCCTTGCAAAACTCCTGTCCTTTATGCACAAGAGGGGATACAGCACACTGCCTTCCCACTGATCATATCTTGTAGACAGGCTGTATGTATTACCCTTCTGTAGGTAGTTCGCAGTGACAAACAGACTGCTTCTGTGATACACTGTCCAGATGCACAGCAAGTAGTTTCACTTGCTAATCTAAGCCCTAGTCTAAGTGTAGTTCTTTTTCATTAAGTTAATAGAGGATCAACAGGACTTCAGTTACAACAGGCAGCTCTCTGCAAACTTGTTCAAAAGAATCAAGGTTTTTTTCAGCTAAGCATGACAAAAAAAAAAGAGATTATATGCCCTTTTTTTATTCACCAAAAAAAGTGACGAAAGCAGATTTGCCTTCAGCCACAGAAACGCAGATTGTCAAAGTGGTTATGAGGGTCATGCTTCTCGGTGTGTTAGGAAGGTGGTCAAGCCCACGTGTATTTGAGCTTTTCCCTGCACTGCCTGCGTTGCCAGCAGACGTAGATCAATACAGAATGCCAGGAAGCACTTGGGGAATAATTTCTTACCACAAAAGGGGTAAAACATGGGCATTATAGTCTCAGTATTGATTCACTTAACAGATTTTCATGTCATATCCTCAGTGTTAGGATGGTATGTGTCATTTACTTACACAGATTAGCTGTATCCAATTTTAAAAGATAGTAATTATACATTGATTTTGAAAATTACTTTTCAAGTCACTCAGCACAGGGGTAGTACACAGGAGTATATACGTTACCAGGGTTGAAGGAAGCAATCAAAGTTATAAACTAGAATGAAAAATTTAAGTACCTAGAGGAACGGGATGAGCTCCCTGCTGAATCTCTCTAAATTGAAAAATATTTGACATTAGTTCTGCTGTGTGTAAGTGCTGTTACAATCATAATTGTCGTTTATATTGCCACAGCACTTTCACTCGGCATGTAAGAACAATGTATTTTATGGCATCTCCATGGAGGAATTAAAATGCTAAAGTAAAATGTTCATAACAGCTCATGCTTCCAAAACTATTTCCTAGAAACACCTAAATCTCTCCACTTAAGAATATGTTCAGATCTTTTCTTTATCCTTCTGCTGGCCGCAAATGGCTCAGCATTAAGTCTTCTCCAGCAAGTCAACACATTCAGGCAATAGCACTTCAATATCTATTAGTGATGTTTAATATCTCCAAATAAACTCTGTGATCTTGACCTGCAAGATGACAATGACACAGATTATAACGACTCAAGGTTACCTTTGTGTGCATAAATCACTTTCATGAGCAAACTGAAAAGCATATGAAAATAATCTTGTTCAAAAAGTTAAGACAACATCAAAGATGTCAAGGTTCTGAAACGTAAGTACCAAAAAATCCCTTACAGTGGCAACCTTAAATGACCAAGTTCAGCTTATCTTTCATACTGGTCCCACAGCCCATTAGATGCTGTTCTTACATGAAAAAACTATCCGGAGACAGAGCGATCAAAGCCAAATCTGACTTGATATTTTGTAGTTGAGCATACAGAAGAAAGAGCAGACTGTTGTTTTGTCCAACAAGAGCCTAACCATTGCTATACTGGTTGTGAAGAGAAACTCTTAATGAGCTCCAAAGCTTGTAACCAGCCTTCAAAAGAGCGGTAGCTGCATGTGGCAGATGCAGAAATGATAGTATTTTAAGATAATTCACAAACCTTTCAGAAGTAAAATGTTCATAGATGCGCTACTTACTTTCTCTTGGTTTCTACTCATGGTGTTTCCATGAAGTGACCAGATGAGAAACCAAGTTATAAGAGATGAAGTATGCTTATGCTAAGTATACCATTACATAGAGATGCTATTAGTAAGTCTCTTAAAAGCACCATAAATCACAGTTCCTTCAAATTTAGTACATTAACTCTTCAGGGATCATAACAATTCTTGCCAGTTGCTTATTAGCTGTTATTTTAGTAAAATTGCTTTAGACTTATTTTTCTTAAGTGCCTTTAATTTTTCATAAGGAAATATCAACTCATTTCATTATGGCTCTATTTCACTTCACTCGAATTATTTAGAAAAGCAGACATTACCAAGTCATTGTTTCCAATTTTTAAAAAATTAATTGCTCTTTTTTTAACAGTATTTAAGTTCAGTCTTGTGAAATACTGTCTTAAGTCAAGCCTAAGAATGTATTTTTGCCCCCCTTTCTGAAATATATGAAATTTAAGTAACCACAGAATAACACAGTTGATCAATATTTGACCCTTCCAGGCAAAGATTTGCCAGGAAGCTTTCAAAGACTTCTCTGTATTTGAAGATTTCAGAAACAGTTGTCATAAAGTAACCTTAGTCTCTGCATTATTCTTAATGTTTTCATTATTTTCAGGATCATTAAGAACAAATCCTCCTCATTCTGCACCTTTTTTTTTCTTTTTTGAGTGAATTTCACTCAATCACCATGACCAAATCCAAACACAGTGAGTGAACTGGGTTCCTTCCTCAAGGTCTGACAACCACAGCCTTCATAACATCTTTACTGTCAGACAGTATCTTTCTCATCAAACTTATCTGTAACTGCCTGTCAAGGAGATAATGGGAACATAGCGCTGCTTTGCAGAAATCCAGATTAAGCTTAGCAGACTTTAAAGAAGTGCCAACAAAACCCAACCCACCCAAGGAGATAAATCCACCTATTGGTAGAGATAGCCAATAAAAATTAGCTTATTCACGCTAATTAACATAATCTTTAAAACTCACCAAAATAATTCTATGAAGTTTTACAGAGGACAATTCACTATTACAAGCAGATGAAAAGACTGATTCAAGTTTACACTGCACACTGGGGATATAAAAATTCTCATGCTGTACATTCATGCTATACATGCTGGCTACAGTACACGCAAAATAACGTCTGCTAAAGAGTTCCCGGATAGCTATCTGCAGGACCAAATCGGAAGCAATGTTTCCCTGACAGATACTTGACCACATCTGATGAAGACTATGTATTTGGGGCACTAAGAAAGCCGCCACCACAGCATGAATCTTCATGTATGCTTCTTTGCTAAACTGCAACAAGACCTTGGTATCACTCAATTGTAAATGAGCCACCAATTCACAGAGATTCACCAACTGTCTGTGACATGACTGAATTTTAACTGACGTCCTGTGCCCAATATTCTGTACCATGATTTCTTGACTCTCATCTTCAGTGCTTGGCTATCAACAATAATATTAAGTAATACTGAACACAGAATAACCACTTAAGTTGTGTAAGTGTAATAGAGATACACAGACTATTTGCTTGCTCCAGACATCTTAAGCAATGGGGACTATTTCAAACACAATTCTCCCTCAAACTTCACAGAAAGTGTACATGCTCTGAAGAAAAAAGCATTCCAAGAATGCAAAGACTGCTACTGAAAAATGAAGGGGATGGGAACCAAGCAGAAAACAGGCTGAACCCTATCTTCTTCTTAAATACAAAACTCAAACTCACACAGACTTCCAGGACAGAAATTACAACGTTGACTGCAATCTACATTCACTGCTTTCTTGACAAGTGCCCTATTACTAAACTTTGACAAAAACAGTCTGAAATATTAATCTTTAAGAATTTCCACAGGGGGAAGTTCCCTTGTTTTGGTCCATTCTGCACCCTGATCTCCCATCAGGAACGTGACACTTCAGCCACACGTTCAAGACAAAGCAGCTGTGTCGATGCAGATTTTGATACAGGCCTTTTCCTGAAGTATCTGTACTTCAGCAAGAGTGAAAATCACAAGTGTAGCTGTTAGGCACAGAAAGCAACCTGTTAACCAACATTGCCTCCTTGGTCTGGAACAAGTACACTGCTGCCACTTTGAAAACACCACCAGATGTTCCAGGCAGCGCACCCCTCATCCATGACGTATTTCATTCCAACACAGTTTGACGGTACAAAAGGCAGTACTACACCATGAACAAAAGCTATAGTAATTATAAGCCATTATATCTGAGGCATGTTTCTCAAAAATGGGGGTAAAAAGAAGCCCAACCTACGGCCCCCTCCTGGGATGACCAAGAATTGCAAACAGAAGGCACACAAGGCTGGCTGAGCAGATTAGTAACACACATTTGGGACCAGGGGAGAGTTTGTTTAGCCTGTCTATTCTGTAATTAAATCTGGGAACAGAAGAGATAATTATGGAGGTGTAGGAAACTGTTGAAAAAGAAAACAGCAGCTGAAAATTCACTTCTAAGACTTCAGGTCTTAGAATAAAATCTACAAAATAAAATCTATGCAGTCAAAGTGGCAAGAAGTTTCACCCCTTCCACTTATCTGTAACTTTTGAGAAAGCAGCTGATGTAGATGGAGAGGGAAGAGAGAACTAGAAAAGTAATCATAGGAAGGACTGTGGAAAAATAGAGTAAATTCTGCTGGTAATAAGCAATTAATAGAACAAGGGAATGCTATCATACTAAAACTATTTCCTAATTAAAACAATTTTATTATCTGGCCTTTAAGGAGATCTATTTATAGCAAGTGTGACAAGCTATTAAGGATTCAATTTAGATCAGAAGTCTCAAATGACAACTTTACGTACATGGGGAAGTAAGTGGCTGACTGCAAGCACAGTACCTCATGTTAATTTGTCCCTGGGAAGGGTCATAAGTGGAATTATTCCGGTAAGATCAGAATGCAAATAACCTCTGTGTACATGGACACATGCAGATAGTAGAGCATGACACATGAAACAAAACACCAAAGGAGATCTCAAAAGGCACTTGATTTCTAGTATGTATCACAGGATGGCTTAGGTTGGAAGTGATCTCAAAAAGACATTTAGTTTCAACAACCCTGCCATAAGTAGGGACACCTCTCACTAGGTCAGGTGGCCCACAGCCCCATCCAACCTGGCCTTGAACACATCCAGGGATGAAGCATCCACAACCCCCCTGGGCAACCTATCACAGGGCTTCAGCACCCTCATAGTGACCGATTTCTTCCTGAGATCTAATCTAAATCTACCCTCTTTCAGTTTGAAACCATTTCCCCTTGTCCTATCACTAGACTCCCTCATAACAAGTCCCTCTACAGCTTTCCTGCAGGCCCCCTTCTAGTACTGGAAGGCTGCCATAACATTCCCCCAGAGGTTTCCTTCTCCATTCTTAACAGCCCCGATTCCCTCAGCCTGTCCTCACAGGAGAGGTGCTCCAGCACTCTGATCATCTTTGAGGCCCTCACTCAGGACTCACTCCAACAGTTAAACGACCTTCTTACATAAGGGACTCCAGAACTGGGCGCAGTACTCCAACTGATGCCTCACGAGAGCCAAATAGAGAGGATGCCCTCCTTCGACCTGCTGTTGATGCTACTTTGGATACAGCCGAAGATACAGTTGGCCTTCTGGACCGCACTCCCGCTGCCAGCTCACGTCGAGCTCATCTACCAACAACCCCAAGTCCTTACCCTTGGGACTGCTCTCAATGCACTGCTTTATGTCTTAGGCTTACGGTTACAAATATCACCTTTTACAATTATCAGCTTTCATTTATTCGTTAATTTTTAAGTACATCTAAACTCCTGCCTCTCAAACGCTGAAAGCCATTTGATTCACCTTTCCCCAAAACCTCCATTTCATTCCCTAGAGGCTGGTATTTCCCAGGCGAACGTTTTTCCTCTGTGAGTGCTAATCGTCATCCCACTGCAAGTGCTGATGGACGTTTTAATTCTACCCCAGCACTATTATCCACAGTAATTTATTGATGAAATGAACTTTGTCCGTTGAGCACACCGGTATATTTATAGTCCAGATACTTCTTTACTGTGTCAGGGTTCCCTTCAGCAACATGGGAAATGTCTTCTGCCATGGACAACAAAATAGAGTTCTGCTGAAAGCAGGACTAAACAAGAACCTAGACTACTGAACTTGATGGTACCAACTGAAGTGCAACCCAGTACTCAGTAAACTGGCAATTAACAGACACCCTTCTAAGGACATCACAACCCTAGTCTGCTAAAAATCAAAAGCTTGCTTTGCAGCTCAACATAAAAAGACCATGTAGTGCTACAAGAACATTTTCTCGTAGCTTCAAAAATGCCCATTTTTGAAGAAATGGGCACTCAGATGTCCTGTTTTCTATAACAGAAAAAATAAGAATGGATAGAGACTGTCAATACCCTTAGGACTGCTGCAGTTCTATTTTAGTCTGGGATCTGCATCAAAGTAAGGCCTCACAGTAAGTTTAGAAAACAAACAAAACTCCCAATCACCCCCCACAATTTCACTTAACTAGTAAGTGGACAGAATAAACATATATCTGACATTCACCACTGAATCAGGCAGTAAGAAAACGTGCAGTTCTGCTCTGGAGACCAAAGTTTGCTGTTCTTTCAACAGGCTGTGCTTAAAACATTACAGTCTGAACATCACCCACTGTCTCCTTATGAAGCAATTCCATATGTTACATTAGCTTAATCTTTTTCAGGCATTTTCTTCTTATCCCTTCTACGACGTTGGTAATTCCATAATGACAAAACACACCAGACAACGCAACAATCTTGTCCCAATTTGCAGCAATACTCAGAAGGCAGCACTAACTTTTACTTTACTGTCTTCATATTACCTGCTGAAGTTATCAATAAGCCTATGGTTATCATTGGCTTAACAGTTTCCAAACGCACCCTAGCCTATGAAAAATACAGAGGCAGCAAGAGAGAAAATTTTGACTTCACCCCATTTTAGTGGCTTCTTGTGAAGAACAGAGCTGGATTATGCTGTCTTGACATTTATATACCTATTTTCCATATTGCTTTTGAAATCCTATA
Organism: Phoeniculus purpureus; assembly: GCA_028565055.1. Classification (NCBI taxonomy): domain Eukaryota; kingdom Metazoa; phylum Chordata; class Aves; order Bucerotiformes; family Phoeniculidae; genus Phoeniculus; species Phoeniculus purpureus. Next base: position 41,715 of record JAOXOE010035442.1, read on the forward strand.
CTGAGAACAAGAATAGCAGCAATCGCTTCTACTGATAATAATTCAGGTCTAATTTAGATGGCTCTGGTTTAATAAAGAAAAAAAAAACCAACCATGTCCTCCATATACTTAAATTAGAAAGACTGAGAGCTCTAAGGTTATCACGACAATCCAAAAGCACTTCATTCGACAGCACTGGAATGAATTCTTAAGTCTCTCACTTTACTTAATCAAAGCAAAGAATTCATTTTATATTTGCACAGTTCATTCATCAGAAAGAATTACATTTGTTATAAGCCATAGTTAAATTTTTCATAACCTCATAATCTGCACTATAATAGCCCTTTCACTTGCTTCTCTTCTCCTATGCGCTCCCCATTTCCGTACCATCGATCAGGCTGAAGGGCCTTGGCACAGAAAGAAATGAGCTACTTGAAAACACTGAATAGCAGAATAGTCACAAATCTTCAGGTTAAGCAGGAATACTCACACAGAAGTAAGTATGCATATACAATATTCTTATGAGAACTAAACACTGGAATCCAGAAATCAAAGGTTTTAGCAGTAATTCCAGATATAATTTTGAAGACCTATTCCTCAAAACTTTTCATATTGCAGATGCCAAAAATAATTCTCTTACCTAGAATCCTACTAAGGACAGTCCCAGAAGAACATGAGAATCCTTCTCTTCAGACATTTTTGCATGAAATTATTATTCCATCAAGACTAAATATACAGGAAAACTGTCTCAGGTTTTCTGAACTTCCTTCACAAAATAAGCTTCAACCCTTTGTATTCTACTATTTCAGCTATTTACCTTCTGGAAAGACTCACAGTCTTTGTTCTTGAGACATCCATGGTCACACAGACTGCATTGGAACTCAGTTCCTGCTACAGGTTTTGTGACTCCTGACAGCCCCTATCAACCAAATCTCTACTACAAAGCCAAACCTAGGTTAAGCTATTTTTAATAGGTTAATATGGAATACAAAAATGGAATTCTACTGATAGAATGTATATGGACACAAAATAAATGTAATTCAATAAATAATCAATTCAGACAAATTTCGTTTCTTGAATACGGTTTGTCGCAGCCACTCACAAGAGGTCCTTATTTGATAGCAGGAAAAGCAGAAGAGGTAACCGTGTCTGGTTTCTCCTAATGAGCTTCCAGTTTCACTGGAATCTCCATTCAGTATTTATCTAATTAATTTACCCAAAGGTTCACAAGGCACTTTAAAAAAAGGTTAAAATATCACAGTCAACAGAGTTGCATTTTATTTCCTTTTAAATTGAATGATGTGTTAATGATGCATGAAAAGCAACTTTTAAATCCCAGCTCCCCCAACTTCTTTCACAGAATCACAGAATTCTTTTCACAGCTGGTAGGTACTGCAGTCACCTCATCCAAACCCCTGCTCACAAGAGAAATAATACTGCATTAAAAACTCTTTGCTTTGGATTTTGTCCAATCAGATCTTCAAACATCATACCCTACCCCTGGCTGTTACTCCCTCTCTCTACCTGGAACAGTGGGTGCAGTGACACTGTTAGGCTCAAGAGCATTTTCACTGGGGCAGTAGCATCTGCAGTTTGCATACCAGTGTCAAACTAGGCTGACAGTGCTCGGTACATCCAGAAAAAAGAGAGGAGTATACCAGTGGCTCAGATTTACACCACTGTAATCCCATACAATATTCTACAGTAGGTCCCATGTCTGTTGGTTTTGATTGATTGGCTCCAGTCTATCAAAGGCACGTAGCCAGTAGGAAACATTAGACAAAAGGAATTAGGTCGCATTTAGGCTGTGTGAATCTGGGCCATACTATGCTGAAAATTCTAAACAGTGCCAGCATATATTTCCGGGTGAAACTGGAAGTCGCACTCAGACCACACACAGCAGCAAGAGCATCGGTCCCCAAACGCTATTTTATCGAGGTTCCTGGGTGATCTGCGTTCCCTGAATGGGAAAGCTGGGGGTAGAAGGGAAGGCAGCGACTGAGTTTTGGGTGGTCTCGTGGCACAAGCTGAGCAAACAACGCGGAGGGTGCAGAGCCGGAGCCTTTAAGGGAGGCGAAACTGGAAGTTGCCCACAGACTGCACACAGCAGTGAGAGCGTGAGCCCCTTTAGCTGCTTCAGCCACCAGAGGGAAAATAAATAAAAAAATCATGGTAACGACGCGGCAGCAGAGGAGGACCAGGCTTCAGTCACCACTGCACATGGATGTGGGAACCCAGACAGAGGTTCCCCAACAAGATGAGGCTGTGCATGTGACAGGCTGCCAAGAATGTAGCACTTCTTTGCCTTTTCCTGGCTGCACACGGTGCGAGCAGGTAGATTGTCTGCTTGACCAGGCAGCACAGTTGCAAGATGAGGTTGAGAGGCTGCAAGCTGAACTAGAAAGGCTCAGGAGATTTAGAGAGGCTGAAATAGA
>JAOXOE010035618.1:0-43939 GCA_028565055.1 Phoeniculus purpureus
CCATCCTCCTGACACCCACCCCTCACATATTTATAGACATTAATGAGGTGACCCCTCAGTCTCCTCTTCTCCAAGCTAAAGAGACCCAGCTCCCTCAGCCTTTCCTCATAAGGGAGGGGCTCCACTTCCTTCATCATCCTTGTTGCTCTACGATGGACCCCCTCCAGCAGCTCCATGTCCTTCTTGAACTGAAGGTCATTAAACTGTGGGGTTGTCCTCACCCCTGACAGGGCAGTTGGCTGTGGACCTGATCATGAGTTGATTTCAGGAGACGAAAAACGGACAACCAGCTAAGATGTTGCTCCTGGAAGCTGGCAGACAGTAGACTTCGCCTCGGTTCCCCATCCTTATTCAGCACTATATCTGTCTTGTTGTTGTGGGTTCGAGACCACAAGTAAAACAGAAGGAAAAGCAGCTAGGTCTCAAGGAGATCTCGGATAGAATTTGCCAGACAGTGGGTAGTTTAGGGAAAATGAAAGGGGTTTATTAAATTTATACCTGTATACAGAAGGAAGAACAAGTTAAGCAAGGGGAAGGTCTCTGTAACAGTCTGTATGAGCTATTCCAGAAGCCGAACCAAACTGTTTCATCTTTGTTGTTTTTCCTAAACCTAAACCCAGCGCTGCTGCAAGAAAAAATCTAACCTTGAGGACTAACATTTCCAGCTGATAGCAATAATTCCCTTGAGACCAAGTGACATCTTTTCCTTTTCCAGCTCTAGGAACACACAGTATTAGTTTTACCTTCCGAACTCTGAACTTTGTTTTCATCCCAGTCTGACTTGGGGCATCAAAGACTTTCTGTCTAAGAAGTTCTTTGTGCTTAACCCACATCTGCTCTCCTTCAAATCAGCTGAGATCAAACACTATGGATCCTTTGTGGAGCTTTGCCTTTTTTATCATGGAACTTCTTCACAGTAAGGGTGATGGAGCACTGGCAGGGGCTGCTGAGGGGGGTTGTGTAATCTCCATCTCTGGAGACGTTTAAAACCCACCTGGATATGTTCCTGTGCAACTTGGTCTAGGTGATCCTGCTGTGGGAGGGGGATTGGACTAGATGATCTTTCCAGTCCCTAATGTTCTGTGAGTCTGTGAATAGATGCATAAAATGCTTATAAGAGTATATAAAAGTACTTCAACTTTTGCAGATGTGGGAACCTGAGCAGACAGGACTCGGAAGACAAATCAGCCAATTATTTTCCATCCCAATACACATGCTGAACATCAGACTTCAGGACAAAATTTATGGAGTACCTAGTTCTATTTCCAGGTACTAATTGCATATATGATGTAAGAAAAGTAACTCACACTGAGACACCTCCTGAAGTGCTGTGTCCAGCTTTGGGGGCTCCCAACATCAGGGTATGGACCTGTTGGATCAAGTCCAGAGGAGGCCACAAAGGTGAACAGACTGGGCCATTTAAAAAAATCACCAAAAAAGAGGTGATTTTACATAACACTGAATTCAGTTTTGACCCTTCACACTTCTCCCCCCGTAATGACCTTATGGTAGATTGCAGTTAGAAGATAACACTAGTTCTGCAGGCTTTCAAGCTGTTTTTCTGAAATAGTTTAAAACAAATCAATTTATAAGCAGTTAGAATGATCCTGGGAACACCTACCCTGTTTAGTGTGTGCTACACATTGTCTGTTTGTTCTGTTCAAGGAACTGTGAAAATGCTGTTTCAGGTTTTGGTGTTAGAATAAACAGTCAGGAACAGTGTCCTACCTCTGCCTTCCCATTTCTGCACGTAGCACACATCTCTGACTGTATCTCGTGCTTTGGCTGGCAAAATGGGTTGTTTCTGAGGTGGGGGTTTGCTTTGTGCACATCCGAGAGGAACAGTGTTAGGAAAGAGCGAGTTTTGTCAGGATTTATCTTCCAATACAGAGAGAGGGGGGTGTGGGATGTGTTTTCTGAAGTGAAGAGGTTTCTTCACGCTGTGTATGACAGCTGCGTAGCCTCTTGGATAGTTGCTGTGCTGAGAATCCTTTTCCTTGCTCAGTGGTAAGAAATGCTGAATCACAAGGCTGAGGACACTGTTGGGAAAGCCGGCAACTGCGTGTGTGCTGACTGGCACCACATATCTGTGTCGTTCCCTGCCATCTTGCTGCAGGAGCACTGGGATCCAAACAGGGCTACAGGAAAGCAATGAGGACGTTTCCAGCTTGTCCCAAGGCCATGGTGTGTTGTTATGTAGCTGGTGTTTCTGTTTACTGCAAGAGCTCCTTGTGTTTTATATGAAGAAAAATAAGACTTATTTTTCTGTTTTGTTTTGGACATGTTTTAGTAGGTCAAGGTATTTAATTGGCATAAGAATATTCTGAATTACTGTTTGGAAGTCCGCAGACCGAACAGGGAATTACTTTGCTTTGTAGCATTGAGACTATCCCGAAGTAGTGGTGTTACCAGTTGTACACTCAAGTGATTTTTCTCAGTGTGTTACTGTGTCTTACACTATAAAATACCCCAGTAAAATAACACTGTAAACTGGTTTCTGAGAGGAAAACATAAACTCTTACGGTAGTTGTTTATATTCAGAAGCAGAGCTTAAATACTAACGTTTTGAATGGAACAAAAGCATGGGGTTTTTTGTGCTTTGTCATAGCTTTTTGAAGACGAGAGAGACAGGATGTGCAGTTCCAAATGCTTCATTATGTTATCCTTTTGGGTGTTTGTAGGGTTGGAAGTATTGTATTCAAACATAGATTCTGCCATAGATTTTGTGTCAACCGATGCCACGTATAAAGTATTAGGAACTCCCATAATTGTGTGTTCTTATCTAAAATTATGTATTGATAGTACTGCACTCTAGTGGTAATGTTTAAGATAAGGTAAGTGTTTATGTAGGTATTGCTTGAGAAGTATTCATTTTGTTGGGGGAGATGGTAGTCTATCTGTAGACAACAAATGTTCTACGTTGTCTCTTTTGTGCAAGTTAAATATCCTCCATCTTAGAATCTAATGAACCTAAGTGCTCCAACAAAATATACAGGTAGCATTATGCTTTGAGAGAACACGAATGTGAACCTGAGTAAAGGAATCTAGATTTTTACGTTTTCCCCTGGTAAAGCAGACAATCTGTGGGCATTTCTGGAAGATGTTCAATGACTTTATGAAATGACTAAAATCTATAATTTTCCCTGGCTACTAGCAATGTGGGGTTCAACATTTTGATCTGTAAGTCCTTTTTAAAGCAATTGCCACGTCAGCTGTGAAGACCTGAAATCAGTGCAGTTAGATCTCATGTGTGTCTGTAAAACACACCTACGTGCACATACACCTCCACGTAAAATCAAACTAGCAGCAAGCAACTCACCTCTTATTTTCCTCAGTTTGCGTATGTTGGAAAATCTGTTTTGTTGTCTAGTATTTCTCTTTGCAGAGCAGATAAAAATCACTGTCCCAATGTCTAAGAATGAATTATTTTGTTTTCCTGTAGTTTGACAAAGGGTATGCTTACAGCATTCGGCACAGCTATGGCAAAGAAGGACGGAGAACTGATTACACCCCATACAGTTGCATGAAGATTATCATGTCCAATCCACCAAGTCAAGGGGATTATCATGGTGAGTTCCTTACCAAAAAAACCCTCGAAGTTTAAAAACAGGGGACACTCTTAGTTACTCCAGCCTGTAGTTTCTCAGGTTATGTATTTAATTTCATGGCCGCAGTGGTTTTGCACTATTTTCTTTAGATTGCACTTGATAGCTTCTGGTTTTCTGTACCTTGTGTCGTTTGGTGCAAGGTGACTTTATGTACAGATGCTTTGAAAAGTGACCAAGTAAAGGTGCTTTGATATAGAAATTCAGTCGTATAGGAATTCTGAAGTCTGCCGAGGTACTTTATAACCTCCTATCTCTATGTGGCTAAACATAGAAAACCTGCACTGGCTTCACAAACCTAACTTTGGGACAAAAATCTCCCCACGATTCTTATTTAGGATGATGGAACTTTCCAAGAGATGTAACAAGTAATATTTTTACAAAAGATTATGATTTGAAGAAGAGTTGAGTCTCATTTGATATAGTTTTCTGGGCAGGTTGGTTGTTACTCACAGCTATTAAATGTTCCAGTACTATCCTTGCACTAACTAATTTTCTGTCAATGGATGGAAGTTATGACCTGTTTATATTGGGATATTATTTTCTCAAACTCTTGAGCCTGTGGTGCCCTGATAACCGTGCAGCAGCATAGTTATTTCAAAATAAAACCTAAAAAGTAAGCAATTAAATATATAGGCAGTTAACTTTCTTGTTAATAAGCTGTTAGATGATCCAAAATGGCTTAGCTGGCCTCTCAAGTGCCCTACTGCACTGTTTGTGAACGTGCTTCCTTTTTACTGTCAGGCTGCCCATTCCGCCACAGTGATCCTGAGCTGCTGAAGCAGAAGCTGCAATCATACAGGATCCCCAGCAGTGGAATATCTCAAGTAAGACATCATTTCCATGGCGCTTTCATTAATACACACTGCTTTTCAGTTTCACGTTCAGTTTATGTAGAGTGCTTCACACTGTTTGTCATATGGCTTGTGAAGTGCCACCTCTTAGAACAGGTCTCAGCCAGAATCTTGGCTTTCTGGCTCCAGTGCTTCGACTGACATGTTGATTGTTGTAATCACTTTTTATCGTTTAATATTAAGTGTTGGTTTATTACTGTAGTGGCTACGGTGCACAATTGTGTTTTACTTCATTTTACTGCGCAGTGGTTTTAAAAATGAAGCTTAAATGGATCTGGCACTGTTTTAGAGAATTTTTTTATTCATGCAGTGACTTGTGGAAGATTTTACTGTGTAATCAATAGATCTAAGTAATTGTTCTCTGTAATAAACTTTTAGAAACACATATTCTTAATGATTTGTTACGCTAGCTTGAGCAACAAAAGCATATGAAGTGCCTGGTGAAATTAAACAGGCCTTTTTAGCAGCTTTTTAAAAAGTAACATTAATTTGAACCCCTGTTTTATAACAGCAAGTACAGCTGAGGAATTTGAACTTTGTGAAGACACATCAAGAAAGACTGTCACTCCCATTGCTTGCTCCAGTGAGAGGTTAAGGCTATAGAAGGGTGCCATTATCTTCACTGAAGAGAAATCATAGAATGGCCCAGGGTTGGAAGGGACTCCAAAACGCTTAAAACTCTCCTGGAAGTGTTCCTGTGCAACTGGATCTACGTGATCCTGCTGTGGCGGAGGCGATTGGACTAGATGATCTTTCCAGATTCCTTCCCGTCCCTAATGTTCTGTGTTTCTGAGACAATTCATCTAGTCCAAACCCCCTGCAGTGAGCAGGGACCTCCTCAACCACATCAGGCTGCCCAGCGCCTTGTCCAGCCACAGCTTTAGTATTTCCAGGGATGAGGAATTAACTACTTCCCTGGGCAACCTTTATGGATTAGAGTTAAGGTGAGACAATTCTGTAAAGAGTTGTGCATTTAACTGCCTGATACCTCCCTTAGGTCCATAGGAGGAACTTGCTTTAAGTTGTCATCTTATTTTGACCATTGCTGGTCAGGCAGCAGCAGAGTGTTGAATGTTGTAGAATGGAATGTGAAGGCTCTGCCTAAAGTAGTCTCTCTTGGAAGGAGTAATGATGGTAAAATTACAAGAGGACACTTTTCATGTGTTTATTGCTCTCTCATATTAGTTCTTGACATTATACTTCTTTTCTAGGAATGTTTTCTTTTTCCTTTCATTTTTGCTTCTTTTCTCCCAGTTGATATAAATCAGCATTTGACAGTCTTCAATATATTCAGCTGGCTCTAGAGATATGTCCCTTTGGCTTTTTTCCTTCTTATGTGCATCAAAAGCTGATGCTGCCGTGAGATTTTTATCCTGCTAATCACTGGAAAGATTGGTGAGGATTTGCTGTTGTAGCTGCCTCGCTTTGTACGGGTAGGATTTAGCAGAGGTTATGTCTTCAGAGAATTAGCACAGTAGGATACACAGTGCATTTATACCTAATACGATTCTTACTTGATGTGAATTGGGTTTTAGGCTTGGCTTGTATGTGCATAGTACTTTTTCCCATGTAAAATAGGATTGAGATTCACTAAATTTTCTTACATTTTCTTATCAGAAATTATTAAAATTGCTTGCTTCCATCAGCGTTGTCTTTGCCCAGAAATGGACACTGTCTTGTCCGTGGATGTTGTGGTGTTTTGTCCACTCCTAGTGCTAAATGAAAACAAACCCCAAAACACCCTCAACCTTAGGACTACTAATTTTCAGTTTATTGATAAGTGGAAACAAGTATTAGAAGGGATCTAATTGTCAGGTGAGATTATAATGTTAAAAAAGATGTATGGAATTAAATAGTGTAAATGTTGACTAGTCACTGGTGGAGGGGTTGTAACAGGACAACAAATAAACATCAGTTAGAAAACGTGAGAGAATGCAAGAGGGATGCAGAATCCCAGTAAGAATCATAAAGTCGTAGAATGTAATGGGTTGGAAGAGACCTCCAAAGATCATCTAGTCTGACCCTCCTACAACAATCAGGGACAGATTGCCCAGAGCCCCATCCAGTCTGACTTCGAATGTCTCCAGGGATGGAGCCTCCACCACCTCTCTAGGCAGCCTGTTCCAAGGATCCACCACTCTCACATTAAAGAACTTTTTCCTCATGTCCAGCCTAAGTCTCCCCTTGTCCAGCTTCAAACCATGACCCATTGTTCTATCATTCCCTGCCCTTGTGAACAGTCTTCCCCAGCCTTCTGACAGGGCCCTTTCAGGGATTGGAAGGTCGCTATGAGGTCCTCCCAGAAGCTTCTTTTCAGGCTGAACAACTCCAGCCCTCTCAGCCTGTCCTTGAAAGTGGTGCTCCAGCCTTCTGAGCATTTTTGTGGCTTCTTCTGGACACGCTCCAACAGGTCCTCATCCTTGTGTTGGGGACCCCAGAACTGGGCACAGCACTCCAGGTGAGGCCTCACCAGAGCAGAGTAGAAGGGCGAAATCACCTCTCTCGAGGTTGAGGTTGCAGTGTTCCTCTGGATGTTATCTTGTCCTACAGCCCTGCTTAAGAAGGGTTATCTAGAGCCAGGTGCTCAGGACTGTATCCGAGTGGATTTTGACTGATGGAGACTCCACAACCTCTCTGGGCAACCTGTGCCCCATTGCTTGTTCAGATATACCTTTAAGAACATGTAATGTGGAAAGTAGAGTTAAAAAGCCATTTTCTGTTAACGAGAGAAATGGCATTACTTTCAGTGTGTCCAGTTTAGAACTGAGCCTAGATGGGCCCTACTGGTGTGGAAGGCGGTTCTGTGCTGTTCATCCCTGCCTGCTGAGTTCCCATTAATTTCCTTATTCTGGCCTTTTGACTACATTATAAAATAGATTAACAAAATTACCCAAGTGTAGGCTTACCTGGGGCAGGTGAGGAGGAGCGATGTTCATTTTCAGATGAGATGGCAGGGATGGGTGGGCAAGATTAGAGGCTGTGTCTTCACACTTTGGCAGTTTCAGTCTACGGTGCATTGAATTAATATGGAAACTTTTATTTAGAAGAGAAAGAAGAATAAAAGAGCACACAAAAGGTTCAAGGTGAGGAAACATTTTTTAATTTGTAAGGATTTCAGATTCTTGCTTTTGTCCTTGCTAACAGCCCAGGCTTTTACTTAGCATCACAACCGAGGAATGTGGGTTTTCTGCTGCACCTTTTAAAATAGGTGGCTGTAAACTCATGCAGGATTTGGCAGGTAAATGAAAATGTGCCACTGGGAAAGAGCAAACAACTTTCTAATAATGTGCATTTTTATGGCATTAGTTTGGAACTGTGTAAAAACAGAGAGTTGAAGTACTCAGGTGCGCGAACTCTTCTTGCATTTGATGGTCACAGCAGTGGACTTTGAGCAGATGATTGTATAAAGCTTCGCAGAACAGCCCACAGCCAGGCAAAGAAAATAAGCATTAGAGCAGTTTCCTTTGAAAATTATTAACTCAGTTTAAATGAACATCTGTCTTCCTTTAATAAGCTGCCCAGAGGTTGCTGTGGCAAACGCTGTGACATATTCTTTCCATTCAGACATTCACTTAGTCTTTCTTAAGTATTTAATGAGTTCATTTTCTGGCATACGTGAAATAAGAACTTCAGGCTACAGAACCTGTGCATTAAAACAGAGGGGAAAATGCAGCTGTTTTCAAGAGACATTACTGAAACACCTTCTTCTGGATCATAGAATAGAATCGAAGTACAGGTAGAAGAGAACTTGAGGATTGAGTCCAACCTGCATAAAGCAGTGTGCAATTGTAGTGTTTGGAACAGAGGAGGTTTCTTCAGTCCTTAAGTACTTAATGTGAAGCTATTTTTTCCAGTTGCTTTCAAAACAGGAGGAAGGTAATAAATAAAAATGGACACAGCTAGAGCCAGATCCCAGACTTTCATTGCCTTCTTAGCCTTGGCCACGATCTTGTACAGGAGATTTACCAGAAGGTGGCAAGAGGGGTAGAAGTGTGATCAGAGACACAATGCAGCTAAGTACCTTCTTGGCAGCGTGTTGCTGTTTTTATCAGATCAGCAAATGTGTTTCCACGTCTGTCAATAAATTTGAGGTGACGTACACTAATGAGCACGGCAGGGATTTACGCTGCAGTGTATTGCTGTGTTTGACACAAGGGTCAACCTTGGGAAAGGGCCTTCAAATTAACATTTCTGGAAAAGTATTTTTCCTTCTGCCGAGGCTATCTCTTAATTCCAGCAATTTTCTCAGTTTGATAATGGAGAGAGCATGCATTTTGATTATGTAAAGGAGGGAGGAGGTGATGAGACATCAAAAATTGCAACTGGCATTGCATTCTGGTGATAAGAATGGGACTTCTTGCAGCACAGGACAGATTACCCGAGGCAAAAGTGGGAAGCAAATTGTATTTACAGAAGATGGCACGACTTTCCGAATAGGTGCTCAGAGCAGGCTATTCACGGACATGTTCTGCTGAACTTGGCTAGAAATAACTTCATTTCAAAAAAGGACAAATCTGATTTAAGGTAAAAGCGTTCCCCTCTCACAGATGCTCATCTAAAGGATTTGCATTGCATTTTCTTTATGGTAGCACAGTGGTATTTTATTTTGCATCTGCACAAACTGGTAATGTGGGAGATAAAAATAGAAATGGCTTCATGCTTCTATCACTTGAGTTGCAAGATTTACGTCTGCAGTTATGGAAGAGATGTTGCAGTATGGTACTTTGACAGTAACTGTCACAGTTATATTACCAAAATAAAGACTCAGCTTATTCTCACAGTTAAGAGTGTTGAAATTATGTATTAAGGAGCAAGTGTATCTTCCAGTGGCTTTATCGTGTTTTTAATGAGACCAGGCTGTTTTGAAAGAGCTGGGGTGTATCTGAATGCTGTCAGTTATTAGCAGCATTCATAGATGTCAGAGAGGTCAAATTGCCATGAGCTATTACAAGAGGCTCTTGTGAAATGCCTTGTCATGGGAAACATCAGCAAGATGTCCGAGGGCTCCTTCTGAACCTGTGAAGTTTTTTTCCCCTGTGTAGATCCTGGAGCTGGTGAAGGGCATGCATTTCCAGCTGGCCTGTCAGAAGTACTTCGAGCTGACACATGAGGTAAGTAGCTATTACTTTTTTGTTAAACTGTAATCAGGGTCTTTGTCTTGAGGAAAGCCTTGGAAGCCATGCATGAATCCCAGAGACTATTAGCAGACTTCACATCCATCATCAGCTGTCTTGTCTTGTTAGTTTTCATTTCAATATCTTCCCATGTTCTCTGGTCATTTTCTGCACGTATATATTGATGCTGTTAGTACTGTTAACATTACAAGATAAACCGCATTCCTGAAAACGTCAATATTCTTCAGTTTTACCTGTTTCAAGCCATTCGACTTCTTCAATATCCTGGTTTTTAGCAAAATCTGTGAGTTTAAACTCTAATGCAAGTTTGCTGTTTTGAGCTGTGACTTAAAAAATAAACAAAAAGAATCAACAATGTGTAATTCAAGTTCTAATCTCCCAGCATGCAGAGTGAATATTGTTGATTTCCACTTTTCTTCAGTAATTTTTTAGTCTTTAAATGAAGTTGAACATTCTTAGAGTTTTGCCATTTGCCTCAATCATAGGAAAAGCTGAAGTAGAACTTCCAGATAGACACAGTCCATCTTCTATGTAATTTCTTGATGGAAAGAACGAGCTTCACAGTGGTTCCCTGTCATCAGCCCACGTTTTACCTTTGTTCTCACCACAACTCAACAAGTGGAAGCATCCCCTAGACACAGCAGGCTGTGGAACAACCTTGCTAGAGAAATGCGTGAGGATTCGATGACCCATCTAGAGACGTCTGTCCCTGACTTCTTTGTTCTTACTGGTTTTCACATTTGATTTAAATGGAACCATTTCTCTCCCCCAGTTTTCAGTGGTCATGTGTGTGAACGTATGGCAAAGGTATACTCTGAACCTATGTCCAGTCTTGTTTTGGCAGCTGTAATTTGAGAGGAACACTCCATCTTACCTCTTAAAAAATGATAAAACAGGTCCAGTAATGTGTAAGGAAATTCAAAATGATGTGGAGTTGTCTAAGCTTCATCCAGTGGGGCTTTATTTTAGTAGCAGTCAAGTTTCAAATGGAGAAACGGTGCCTTAAATCATACAACAATTTAACCAAACAACCTGCAGGTTTGCCAAATACTGTCGCGCACCTCAAAAACATGGCTCATACCACGAGCTGCTTCTACAGTTTGTTTGTTAGCTGAGGAGAGAGGAGTTTAGAACGAGATTAAGAGTTACAAACTCTATCTTCAGTTGGTCTGAGGAAAACTGAGATTTTTAAGGTTAAAAAACCCTGGAGTAATTAAGGGCTGCTTCTAGCAAAGCCAGCTTTTCTCTGTATCACTTCTTTTTAAGCCTTTTTGGTGTAAAGAAGTAATTTAGTTCCCACACAATGGAAATTAAAGCATGAATTAAAGCTGCCAGGATGAAAACTCATCCTGATAAGACTCAGAGGAAATTCATGGGTGGCTTATATTTCTTTCTTTTTAAGTTTTTGCTTTGTACCTTTTTATTTGGAGTAGCAAATTAGTATGCTGGGCCTGTCACTTGTTTGTAAGAATTTTCAAGCAGGGTCACTTAATGCAGTCACTAATGTCATCATGTCGGAGTTAGTTTTTGTTACGCGTGTCACTGTTGCTGATGGAGCTAAGCCAGGCAGTGGTAATGCGCTTAGTCAGGGTTCCTTTCAGAGTGCACGTCAATTCTCTGGTTTATGATTTCTTACAAGTGGCTGAAATCCAAACTGTAAGTTTGGAGCATTATAATTCAGCCACACATGATAAAAACGTGCCACACCTCATGCTGGTTTTCTGTATCTGTTCACTGGAGACTCCATGCTCTTTGGTACTGGTTGTGTATCAAGTTTCAGGATGCTGCTGGTGGTGCAGAGGTAATATTCATCCGTTGGGCTTCTGTCTTAGCCTGCTGCCTTCTCAATACTGCACTTGTGGCTGATGGAGAAAACAGGGAAATATGTGAAGCTCCCTGTTTGCACTCACAGATTCACTCTGATACTTAAGATCTGGATTTGTTACAACTTTTAGTCCAATTCTCTGCTGTCTCAGTGCCTCTTTTGGGTAGGGAATTGCTGGTTGAAGGTGTCAGTTCAGTTCTACATGGATAAAGGTATGCTGTTTTGCTTATGTTGTTTTATGTGCTTGGGGATGTCATTTTTCTCTACTACTGGCAGCAGAGTGTGAAATATTGAACTCAAGCAGTAATTTTATTTCTAACACAAAGGAAGAAATTTTGTGATGCAAGTAAATCTGTGTCATGCTCAGATTTACTGAGTTAGCATTTACAAACCAATGCTGCCTTCAACTACCTTGGAATGTAATAAATTGCTAATTAATTTGTTCTTGAATATGAAAAGATGAAAGAAATATGGTAACTCAGTGTTCCTTTGCTTTCATGTGCAGGTCGATGACATTGGGTTTTCTTTGAATCATCCCAATCAGTATTTTATGGAGAGTCAAAGGCTATTAAGTGGCGGTAGAGAACTGAAGAAAGAACTTGGTAATTCAGGAAACTCTCAGCAGAAAAGTCACAGTCAGGAAAGCATGGCTTCGACTTCTACTCTCACCTTGTCAAATACAACTGCTGATGCAGAACTGGAGGGACTTGAGGCATACTTCACTGAAGACTAAGCAGCCGTGTTGTTTGGTTGGTTTATTTGGGGTGAGGTCTTTTTGTTCTTTCATTCTTTCCCAACTTCAGCTGGGTTTGTGCTAAGGAATATGCACTTCACTACCTGAAAGATGTAGATGTTCAGTGCTTTGCATAGGCTGAAGAAGGGAAAGACAGCTACTGATGCTGTGCTTGCATCCAGTTCTCTCTTGCTGCTTTAAAATATTGATTTCTATATAAACCATTTTCTAGTAACTTTTATATATTTCTTCTTAATAAATACATTGCAAAGCAAAACTTCGAGGTGTTTTCTTGTTAGCAGTATTTGTGTGGTAATTAAGCAGGAGTTCTGGTCAAAGTTACCTTCTGGAGGAGTCCGTCTCTTTTCTTCATGAGGAGTTGAGGCAAATCAGCTTCCTAATTTGTAAACCGTGACGCTAAGTTTAGAGCTGGTTTTAGTGCTTGAAGAAGAATGTGAGCAGAGTTATAAGCATTTGTGTGTAAGTAGCTATCAAAAAAGCTGATAATGCTCTACCAATATGTTCCTTTTAAAGTTTCCTTAATGTCTGAGCATGGCTGGAGCTTCCTGTGTTCTGCTCCCTTGGGTCACCTGAATTCCACCCACTCCTCCAAAACCCAAGTCACATAACATATGAACAGCATTTAGACAAGCACCAGCCACTGTGCAGTGGCTTAAGTAAAGCTGGTGATTTGTGTCACACTGCTAAAGTATTCTTCTGGGAATTCGAAAGGCTTGAGTTTTACTCTGCCTGGTGCCTAAGGAGTTTCAAGACAACCTTTATCCTTCTCTGGAGCATGACCTAGCGACTACTATAGTCCCTTACCCACCCAAACCACAGTTCTGTCATTGTTAGTAACTTGTGTAAACTCTGCAGAGGCTTAGCATGGAGACTCACTGAGCTTGATTGTTGTGGGCTTATCTTGCCCTACTGAAACCTTTGTTTTGTCTGTAGCAGGACTGTCAAATCACCTGTAAGGCCCTGTGGGTACTGCCTATAGGAGTGGGCGTTGTGGATCTTTTTAGTAGAAGTGAAACTTTCCGACCGGCTGAGACTTATATTCCTGAGGTGGGAGAAGCTCGTTGAGGCACTGAAGGCAGATGGTGCTTCCCACCTGAATGAAGAATCCTCATCTGAAATGCAGCATGCATAACAGTATGTGACAAAGCCTTTGCCCTTTGTTGGTTTCCTTTATAACTGAGTTCGCCTCTTCTGATTAGTAGCATTAGAAATTGTCTTAAACTGCCTCTTCTTCCCTTTTGTTACCTTTCAGGAAGACTAGAATAAAAGCATAACCGAAAAACCTACAAATTGTAGCGTACAGCTCCAAGTAACTAGGAAGGGATTGAAATGAATGCTTGTGTTGCTGTTTGAACAAAATGGCAATTTATTTTCGTGTTTCACACATTTTGATCGTTTTGGTTTCTCTTTGGAAGCAGAGTATTTTAAATTGGATAATGGAGAAAAGTGTAAAATGAGAATCCTCCTTTGAAGCAGCTGAGCTTCAAACTTACTTCGCTGTAAATGCAGTAAGTCACTTATTCCTTGGTTATAGGGCTCTTTGCGATTAGCGAAGCAGAATGACTGGGAACATGTAAATCATTCGTTTGAAAATATTGGTTGTGTGGTTGTTAATAGTAATTAAAAGTCTATTGAGTCAATTTTGTTGAATCAGAAGATGAGGATTCTGAAAATCATTAAGGAGTGTCAGTAATGCAGTAAAGCGTTGCAGATGTGGTGAGTGATAGGACAAGGGGAAATGGCCTTAAGCTGCACCAGGGGAGTCTCAGATTGGATGTTAGGAGGCATTTCTTTACTGAAAGGGTTGTCAGGCATTGGAACAGCCTGCCCAGGGATGTGGTTGAGTCACTGTCCCTGGAGGTGTTTAAGAGAAGGGCAGGTGTTGTGTTGAGGGGTATGGTTTAGTGGTGGGAAAAGGGTGGACTTGATGATCCTAAAGGTCTTATCCAGCTGAAACCTCTTCTACTCTACTACTAATTAGATGGATCCTTTAGGAGAGCTGATGCTTGCAAAGTGGATCTTTAACTTTTATTACATTTTACTACTTAAATAAAACAACCAGGAGACACTTAAACATCTAAAGTTTGAAACTGTTCTGGACAGGGTGCTTCTGTATTCTGGGCCAGTGAAGGTGATAGGAAGGTAATGTTTGGTTGTGATTGTCCCACTGTACTCAGCACTGGTGAGGCCACACCTTGAGTTTCAGTTCTGGGCACTTCAATACAAGAAAGACATTGAGGTGCTAGAGAGAGTGCAGAGCAAAGCAGTGAGGCTAGTGAAGGGTCTGGTGGTGAGTGAGGCTGGGGCTGTTTAGCCTGAGGAAGAGGAGGCTGAAGGGAAACTTTGTCACCCTCAACAACTGCCAGAAGGGACACTGTAGAAGGATGGGTGCTGATCTCTTCGTTAGTGACAGAACAAGAGGGAAGGTCCTCAAGCTGCAGGGCGGCGAGATTTAGACTGGACATTAGGAAAAATGTGTTCACTGAAAGAGCAGTCAGGGATTGGAATAGGCTGCCCTATTCCCCTTGTCCTATTGCTAGACACTCTTGTGGGTGTAAGCTGGAGCATAGGAAGTTCCATGTAAGTATGAGAAGGAACTTCTTTCCAGTGAGGGTGACAGAGCACTGGAACAGGCTGCCCAGGGGGTTGTGGAGTCTCCTTCTCTCGAGACATTTAAAACCCACCTGGATGTGTTCCTGTGCAACTTGGTCTAGGTGATCCTGCTGTGTCAAGGGGAGTGGACTAGATGATCTTTCGAGGTCCCTTCCAATCCCTGATGTTCTGTGATTCTGTGATTTGACTAAATGAAAACAAACATCAACACTTGCTATTCCTTGGTACTTTTAAGTGATTAATTTTCCAGCTGCTGCTGAATGATTGTTTAGGGAATCGGAAGTTTGCTCCTCTCTGCTTTACATAAAGGAATGCATTCAGCATAGTTTTTCTTTGGACCATGGTGTTAATCACTGAGGTGAGTCTTGCATGCAAATGGTTAGCCTGCATCTACTCTATGGATGTGGTTTTTTTGCTGGTGTGGAGAATTTGCAGTGCTCCACTGAGCCTGAATTAGCTGCGTGGCCCAGTTGTGCCTGTGCAGGGAAAGTGATGAAAGCTGAGCTACACTGCGTGTTTGTTGTGCTGGGTGCAAGACTGAGGGCTAACAAATGGGTACATCTCAGCTAGAGTGTGTGAAATGTTTGTAAGTGACTGGTAAAATCTTCCTGGGGTGAAGAACAGAGCATGAGGCTTGTGCTGGCAGTCGCTCGTGCTTTTGCTTATGATTCAGAGCAGTTGTTATGCTGAAGTGAGTCCAGCCTGGTCCTTGAGTCACAGGATAGTCCTTAGAGTCACAGGGAAGGGAGAGATCATTATGTTTATCCTCTGTGTGGATGAACTGGCTCTGAAGCAGTGAGCTGAGCAGCACTGGGGCAGTTGGCTGCATGCTTCAAACCCCTATGTAGATGTTGTGGCTAAAACCTGAAGGGTTTTGTTTATACCTTGTAGTTATTAGAAGACATCTCAAAAAAAATCCTGTGTAGACTTTAATTTCTATGAATGTATTTATTTAATTTAATTATTATTTAATGTATTTAATTTCTATGAGTGTGACAAAACTGGTTTGGTGTGGAAAAAAGATGAGGAAAACCCTTGGACAGGCTGGGTCAATGGGCTGAGGCCAACGGGATGAATTTAACGGGGCCAAGTGCACGGTTCTATACTTTGGCCACCATAGCCCCCCGCAGCTTCAGACAGGGGATGAGTGGCTGGAGAGCAGCCTGGCAGAGAGGGACCTGGCAGTACTGGTTGACAACCGGCTGAACAGGAGCCAGCAAGGTGCCTAGGTGGCACGGAAGGCCAGTGGCATCCTGGCTTGTATCAGGAACAGTGTGGTCAACAGGACTAAGGATATTAATTCTCTCCCCCTGTACTGGGCATTGGTGAGGCCGCCCCTCGAGTACTGGGGGCAGTTCTGAGCCCTTCAAGAAAGAGATTGAGGGCCTGGAGCAGATCCAAGGCTGGGGAATGGACTGGAGGGAAAGTCTGGTGATGAGAGGCTGAGGGAGCTGGGGGTGTTTAGCCTGGAGAGGAGGAGACTCACGGGGGACCTTCTCCCTCTCAATAACTCCCCAAAGGGAGGTTGTAGTCAGGTGGGGTTCGGGCTCTTCTCCCAGGCAACTAGTGACAGGACAAGAGGTCCAAGGGAGGGTTGAAGTTGCCAAGGGAGGGTTAGGTTGGATGTTAGGAAGCCCTTCAGGGAAAGGGTGATCAGACCGTGGAATGGACTGCCCAGGGCAGTGGTGCAGTCCCCGTCCCTGGAGGTGTTTATTGGATGTGGCCCTTAGTGCCCTGTCTCTGGCTGATGTGGTGATGTTAGGTCATGGGCTGGGCTAGATGAGCTCAGAAGTCTTTTCCAACCTCAACAATTCTGTGATAAGCAGAATAATAAGAGGCGCTCATTTCAGGGCATAGTGTCCATGATGACAGGCTGGTGTTTAGATCCACAGCTGCTGATGGATGGGTAGTTCAACCCCAAGAGCTGTTTCCTTTGACATGGAGGAGGCCTTTCCAGTTGTGCATACTCTCTGTGAGTATGCACCTGGAGATGGGTTTTTGTTTTCAGATGTGCTCTTTGAAACAGTTTTGGCTTAATGGAAGTGTTCTTGTTGTCCTGGTCTTGTTTTGTGTGTTCTGATCGGGGAACTGGGGACACGGCATGTGCACCAGGAATACACAAAGACCTGTCTGCTTCCTTGGTGGGTCTGTGGGAAGCCAAAGCTTGCTTAAATCATAACTGCTCGCCAGAACTGCCACATTTTGCTCAATAGATACTGTATGAAATGTTTTTCCCCCCCAGTTTCTAACCTCAGTGCAGTACTGAGATGCTGTGTACTGCAGATTGCTGTCCTGAGACGATTTAGGCTTTAGTAGTTTGACACACTGGGGTGTGACAAAAACAAGGTCCCTCTTCCTGAAGGACAAAACTGCCTGGATTCATTTAACCTGCTGCTACAACACACTTCTCCGTGTAGGAGGTGCATGCTGTAAAACACTGTGCCACATGCAGAGAGGTGCACCTTCTTACATCTGACTGCACACCCAATGGCAGCTCCCCTTGCTCTGCTGTACAAATGTGGGAAGAAATAAACTCTGAAGTGGTAAGGAAATGGTTGGAAGGTGTTATAAGAATGTTCTTGCTTGTATTCATTTTCAGAAGAGCTATTGTGGCAGGGTTTCACTGTTCATGGTCTAGTTGCTCAAGAATATGCAAGGTGGTAGTTTTTTTGTCCTCAACACCTTACAGTTAGGAGATGATGTTGTGAGAGAGTGTAACAGACAATTACAAACGATGATTAACAGATGATAACAGATGAGGAAGAAAAAATAGGAAAGGACTGTGACCAGGAGATGTTTTTCCATTGTTGTGTAAATGGAAGGTTTGAGGTGGGTAGTTAAAATCAACATGTTAATTGTGTCCATAGGCTCAGCTGGCCACTTGCCTATCCAATATGAGCTGGCAGTGTGCCATAGCTGTTGTGGCAGAAATGGGGACTGGGGAGGGGTTTTAAATCAATGAATACCAAGCAGGAAAACAAGTGAAATCAAATTACACGCTAAATAACCCTGACCTGAAGTCTGTGCCTCCCTTAATGAGTTGTCTTGCTGTCCAGAAGCTGTTCAGAAGCTCTTGCTGAATAGGGGTCCTCTTTGCCACTCTTAGTTTTGGGCTATTGATGTGGCACTGCAGTGATAACAAAAGGTACAGGAATGTGCATGTTTCACAAACATGTCCATGAGAAGGACTCATTTGTAGTATGGCTCTTCTCACTGAAAACTCTGCCCGCGCCCTTGCCTGGGGCTTCTGGAGAACCATACAGTCACAGAATGACTGAATCCTTCAGATTGGAAAAGACCATTGGGATCATAGAGTCCAATTATCAACCCCACTCTACTAAGGTCACCCCTAGACCAGATCTCTAAGCACCACATTTAAATGACCTTTAAGCAAATCCAGGGGTGGTGACTCAACCTCCTCCCTGGGCACCCTGTTCCAGTGCCCGACTGCTCTTGCTGTGAAAAAAGTTTTCCTAATGCACCCTCCCCTGGTGCAGTTGACAATGAACAGTCCAGGTCTTTGTTTTGTTGTTGTTCAAGTCTCCTCCATCCAGGTTTGTAGTCTTTGTCAGCTTATAGAGGACTTTGTATCAGCCTTTACGCTTCCTTTCCCAAAGCAAAGCTTCTGCCACGTGAGCATTTTGACGCTCAGCAGCCCTTCTCCCGTGTCTGACATTAATGGCACAGGCGGGTGCTTTAGCTGCTGCTCCAACAGAAGGGCAGCAGTCAGGTTTCTCTCTGTAGACCTTTCAGCTCTACCTTGTTCAGAGAAAAGAAATCCACAGTAACTGGCAATTCTAATTTTATGCGAGTGAAGATACGTTGGCTTTGAGTGGCAGTGGGCTGATGCACGTTGTGAAGTGGCATTTCCCATTTGTCATCTCTATGTTAGCTCCTAGTTGTCGGTTCCTGTTTGAATGAAGCCTTGTAATTTGGGCAAGAAATGCAGGAGCAGCTCCTGGTCTCTCAGTCCCAGCTGGAATTCTCACGGCATAGGATAGCAGTAACACACTTGATACCTACCCATTGCCCTTTGGGTACATTGTTCATTCTGATGGGCTCATCTCAAATTTTCATTGTTATTGCTGCTGCGTTGAGTCCCCTGAGCGCTTTGAGTTGACACGAGTGCTTTCTGCCTAATGAAGTTGAGTGAGTCCTACAGCTTCTCAGTCCATGTCTCATTCCTGGCAGCTGGAGCTGGCCAGATGCTTAGCAAAAGGTCAGCTAGGCAGGGGTGATGGCTTTAAATTAAAAGAGAGAAGTTTTAGATTAGATGTAAGGAAGAATTTTTCTTACAATCAGGGTTTTGAAACACTGGAACAAGTAGCCCAGAGAGCTGGTGGAAGCGCCCCTCCCTTAGGACATTCAGGGTCCATCTGGATGAGGCTCTGAGCAACCTGATCTAGTTGGAGATGTCCCTGCTCACTGTGGGGGGGCTGGACTAGATGACCATTAGAGGTCCCTTCCCACCCAACACATTCTATGATTTTATGTAGAAGGAGGTAGTAAATGAAAGAAATCTAATAGGAAGGATTTTCCGTAAAAGGTGTTTCAAACTTTGTCATACTTTGTGATGAGCATTGTGATTAATTTCCTAACTTAATTTATATGAAGCATGATCTAGGCCACTCCATGGAGCCCAGAGGGCTCTGTTCCAAGTGCTTCAGTCATCTCCCTTACGCAAAAGCTTCAGCTGCAGTATGAAATGTACCTCCAGAAAAGGATCTATTAATAAAGTTGCTTATTGGGAACATAAAAAAGGGGAGAATGGATTTTGTCTTTGCTTTCAGCTCCCGGAGAAAGGGTAAGTGTATGGCATCCAGGATTCTGTAAATCGTTACAGAAATTAGCGGTAGGTGGGATAAACATGACGTGTTGTCCCTTGAGATGCACACAGATGCCTGGTTGATTGCAGGATTGCTGAAGCCACCCCGTGTTTTATCCCTGTACTTCTCCATGAGACATATTGACGATGAGATGAAGTGCCCCAAATAGAACCTATTTTTATAGTTCCTAATTGACCAAACCTTTGGGTTGTCTATCCTTCGTAAACACTTGCTCTTGTTCTGAGCATCACGGATCTCCTAGTCTCTAAGCAGGGGAATTTAGGTGTCCAGCATGTCTTCATATGTGAACAGGGCATTTTGTATTCCAGTCCTGTGCTGTTACAGCCGGACTGAAACCTTGGCTTCAGCAAATTCCATCCACCAGCTTACGTGCTGCAGCAAATGATTTGGGAATGATGCCATAGTGCTGGTCTATTTAATATTTTAATAATGACTTTATAAACAGAGCTAGTGACAGTTTGCAATTGCAAATTATTGCACAGTGGAAGAAGTGGTAGAAGTATCTTTTGCTTGACAGATGGGGTTAACTTAAGAAATGAGTTCCTCTTAGCTTATCTGCTTAAATACAACCTAATCATTTATGATAAACTGGGTTTGGATGCTTGGATACCCAAAACAGAACCACAGAACATTAGGGATTGGAAGGGACCTCGAAAGATCATCTAGTCCAATCCCCCTGCCAGAGTTGGGGGATCTTTTGTATTTTATTCATCTTTGACATGACGGCTGAGCTGACTTCCCTGCTCTAGCTGTGTTCCCCATACATGTTAGGGTTACAGAGACGTAACTGGGGATAAAAAAGAAGCACCTTCTGCCTCCTGTTGAGCTCTTCCCAGCCATGGAAGTTTTTCTTTTCAGAGCTGTCGGCTGAATGTGCTCAAGAGTTTCAGGAGCACTGCTAATATGTTCCAAAAAGCACTCCAGTCACTTGATTTATTTCTTTCTGCCCTTTTGTGCTTCTGTGAGAGCCGTTATTAATTTTCATTTTTTAATAGGACTTTCAGAAGCTTGGTAGAGAAATGGAGTCACATAAGCACATTTAAGATCCTTGAGCATGCTTCCGATGTTTTGGCTTTTGCCTTGTGTTTCCAATTTGGAAAGGGCACTTGGAAGTGCTGCTTTGTGTTTCTGCACAGATACTTCAGTAAGTAAATGCTTTTGTTCCTGACAGAAGACTGGAGAAGAATAAGAATTCTGTTTCCTGTAGCTGCTTTGTGAGCTCTCAGTTCCAAGGACTCAGTATCAAAGAGCCTGAAAAGATACCAAACAAGAAAATCCAAAAGGCAAGTTAGTTTTTTGACCTTACTCCTTTCAATAATGCCTGAAGTCTACAGTAGATGGAAGGTGTTTCCATCCTCCAGAAACCTTGGGCTTTGTGGGAGAGGGAGCACAGAACTGCCTGCGGAGCAGCATCCTGAGATGCCTTTTATTGGGATGCTCCTGTGTGCAGACTCGAGCACTTGCTTTTGCCTTTCAGAGCGGGCATGTATTCTTATAATCCCTCCTGATTTGCAAGACACCCATTTTCTCTTTTCAGAACGTGTTTTATTTGCTCTCCACTGATGAACATACAGAATGTGCTGTTCTCTGCCAGATGTCCTGTCTTTTGCCTCATCCCTTGAATTGTAGTTGTAGGAAGAGGTGCACATTTGGGAGCTATTCCACAGTCATTTCTTTTTCTTAAATGATATGGTAAGAGTCATATAATGTGTTGGGTTGGAAGGGACCTCCAAAGGTCATCTAGTCAACCCCCTACAACAAGCAGGGACAGCTCTAGAACAGATTGCCCAGAGCCCCATCCAGCCTGACTTTGAGTGTCTCCACGGATGGAACCTCCACCATCTCTCTAAGCAATTTGCTCCAGTGATCCCCCACTCTCAAATTAAAGAACTGTTTCCTTGTGTCCAGCCTAAATCTACCCTTTTCCAGCTCCAAACCATGACCCCTCATCCTATTGTTCCCTGCCCTTGTGAAGTCTTCCCCAGCTGTCTTATAGGCCCCTTTCAGGGATGGGAAGTCGCTATAAGTCTCCCTAGATCTTCTCTTCAGGCTGAATAAGCCCAACTCTCTCCGTCTGTCTTCATAGGAGAGGTGCTCCAGCTCTCTGAGCATTTTCATGGCCTCCTCTGGACATGCTCCACTAGGCGCTGTACCGTCAAGAAGCTGTGCCAATGCAGATTGCTCACGAGGTGACCACCACCTCTGGAGCTGTCGGGCTGCGCAGAGCCACAGATGGTGGCTGAATGCATTCAGAGCAGGCTGTAGCCAAAACTGACTACTTCTGTGTTCTGGCATAGGCACCACAACAAGGTATGTCTGATGCATCAGCCTATGTTAAAGCAGACACGAGGCATAACAATTTTAATGCTCAGTATTTTAAAAATGAAAATGCTGTAGCGACCAGAGTGAGGAAACAGTTTTATCTACCACTTTGTCTACTTTTTTATCTCCATTACAAAAGGTTGCAGAACAGTTGGCATAAATAATAATGAAAGGGATGTCATCTTGCCTCAGCTGAACCCTCCAAGCTTGCTTGTGATGACAATAAGAAATGGTGACAGTTCTCTTTGCTGACACTTCACGTGCAAAGGTCTATTTTACTTGAGCAGTAACTTTGGTTTATAATAGAAACAAATATTCCAGCTGGAATTCCTCCTCCTGGCTGCATGGATTGTGCAGGCTGCTCTTGCCTTGAGTCCGCTCTTCTGCTCCCTTGTTTGCTTTGATAGTCAGGTCAGATGCAGCCATGAAAAATCTGCCATGAGCAGCTCCATCCCTCTCCTTCACAGTGTGAAAACCTCCAGTTATTTGCAGAGCTGTGGGTATCTAAATGTTGTGACTGTTCCGTTTATGTGTGCTTCCGTTCCCTCCCAGCACAGTCCAGTGGCTGTGCCTGAAACTGGGGGCCAGGAGCTCTGCAGGCTGGTTAAATACTTGAGGAATTTCTTTCCTACCCTTGTGAGATAATGCAGGGACACAGCTGGGCTCAGTGTGGGGATACCAGCTTCTCAGAAGACGCTGCTTTACACCACACGTGCGAGATGTTTTTACCTAAACCAAACCGAGTTTAGCTATCTAAGCTGGTTTGACTGTCTGAACTACCAGCTGGGCTTGAGGGGATTTGCAAGGCTGAAAGGAAGACTGTTTTTGTGGGGAGCAGAAATGGGCTGCCGAAGGAAAAATGTCATAATCAAACTAAGACGTGACTTCTCCTAAGAGGAAACAAAGAAAAATCAATCTTAACAGATTTGCCTGACACAGGGGCTGTTAGAGAAGGAACTGGAGTTGGCCTCTGAGATGTGGGGCCAAAAATACAGTGACATTTGTGTGTGACGTTTCTGACACAGAACTGGGGGAGAGGAAGGTGGGATGAATTAAGCTTTTGAATTTCTTTACCCAGAGTTTGGGGTGTCAGGGATCCTTTTGGAGAGGGCTGCCAGAAAGACATTGCAACCTGCAAAAGTGAAAGAGATCCAGATGCTAATGGCTAGGAAACATCTGGGTTTTACTGAGATGGCAGCAAGGTTGTTATTTGTGATGTCTCTGATGCGTGATTCAAGAGAAACTGGGAGACAACTATGAATTCACTTAGAGGGGAAAAAAGGGGGGGAAAACCCTCGAAAAAAGAAAAAAACCCACCCTTTATCTTCCTGAAGTCATGCCCTGGGCCTTTTGGGCAAAGCTGATAATCTGTGGTCCTGCATTTTGCCTATTTTGTTAGGAAATGCTGAGACTCATTTTCATCTTGCAGGTTGCATAACGTGCCCAGCTTTGGTCTGCATTGCTTTCCCCCAGTACATTTGAGGGGTTTGACTGGGTTTATGTTAAATCTAGCGGCTTCTGAGCCCTGTAGATAGGACATCAATTTGTCCTTTTTCTCCAGTCCTGCCTGGCGGGACAACAGGAGGATTAAACTGGATTAATGCTGGGTGAAGTGCCAGAGCGCCAGCAATAAATGTAGGGTAGAACAAACCTTCCAGTGATAAAGCATGAAAAGGTGGGGTGGTGAGGAGGGGAACGCTGCTGTGTTGCTGGATGGAAAACCTGACAAGTCCAGCCATCACGATGAAATCTCCTGTTGCATGGTGTTTGTCGTCCAGGAATTCCCCTAATTGCTTTACTGAAGCCCTCACAAAGGGGTTTGCAGATTACACCGAGATGATTTCTCGCTCCGCTGAAATATGCCATTTTTGCTAACAATGGGCACTTTGCTGCAGGAAATGAGTGATGTCCACTCACTTAGAAATTGTAAAGGTGGGCTCCTGGAGGCGGAATGCAATCTGTTGAGCACAAATGAGGTTGTTACCTGCGCTCCTCTGATAAGCCTTGCGAGGTGGTTAGCCACCGCGGGGGGTGGTCTTTGCAGGAAACTCAGTGTTGTGGGTCCAAATCAGTTTTGAGGTATTTGAGCTACTGTTTGTCAGATTGTGGGTTGAAGTTCATTGCCCTGCACCCTTCGGGTGGGCTTTCCTCATCCCTGTTAGGGCTTGCTAGCAATTCTGGGGGGGAACGGGCTGCTAGCTGGTGCCCGTAAGAATCTCAGTGGAAGCTCCCCCAGCTCATGTTCAGACCCAGCTCTGGCTACGTTGAGACGAAGTGTCTCTGAGCTAATGTGCCGATGGGATTTTAGTTTTGGCGTGGAAAGTCGTTTTTTGTTGATGGAAGTAGTTTAGGTAGACTTTAATGGCAATTCCTAAATACCTTATTTGCAGAGATGAGGGGTGGGATGTTACGGTTTGAGCCTGGTTGTGTTTCAGTACTGGGAAGGGGGCTGCTGGCACAACCCTGGGAAGAAGCTTCATGAAGATGGAAGTTTCCACCAGCTCCAGTTACCTGCCTCTGGAGGTTGGAGCTAGTGAGCAGTTCTGTAAATTTTGAGGAGGGGGAAAAGACCTGTGGATCAAGTTTCCTGTTAGTGAACTCCTGTTGAGTTTTTGTCTGGGAGATGCCCAAACTTCTGGAGTGAGCACATTGTGGCAGCTGCTTTACCCTGGAAGTGTGGTAATGGAGGGAGGGCGTGAGCCTGTGGTGACCCCAGAGCTCAGTGGTGGAGGGGAGTCCTTCTAAACCCTGGTGGGTTGTAGGGAGGAAAAGAGTCCAATGTGTAGCCTGTGGAGAATGACACATTGCAGCAGGAGACTAACCCTGAAGACATGGAGCAAGTAACTCATCCTTAAAGGAACTCTGGGGACGGGAGCTGGGCTGAAGCAGTCAGGTGTTTGGATGAGCTATGGAAAAGCCCCCACACCAGCCGGAGAGAGCATGGAGTTGGGGGTTGGTGGCTGTGTTGCCACAGGGCAAAGACTGCCAGGGCTTTCTCCCCTGAGGGAAGGAGGTAACAGACCTGGGCTCATGTGAGAACTTGCTCTCTGTGTGTTTTGATGATGGTTTTTTTCTGTTGTTTGAATGAATGTGTTTGGGTTTTCCCCAAATCAAGCCTGTCCTTTTTTGCATGATGCAGAAGTGATGAACGAGCCCTCCCTGCCCTTTGCTTCAGTTCATTAGCATTTTGCTAATTAGGGAGGGCTTGTCTTGGGCCTGGCCAGTGTGGTGTACAGGTGACACTTCCTTACTGCTGGAATAAGGAGGATTATTATAGGGTTTTGGTTAATTTCTAGGCATTTTTTGTTTATTTTTTTTTTTACAGACCTCCCTGGAGCAACAGCT
Source organism: Phoeniculus purpureus (assembly GCA_028565055.1). Classification (NCBI taxonomy): domain Eukaryota; kingdom Metazoa; phylum Chordata; class Aves; order Bucerotiformes; family Phoeniculidae; genus Phoeniculus; species Phoeniculus purpureus. The sequence continues at coordinate 25,301 of JAOXOE010035618.1, forward strand.
TCTGTGTGGAGTCAGAGGGGACCTGCTGCTGCTCTCTGACCTCCACCAAGACCTCTCCAGAGAAATCATGTGGGAAGTAAACACAGTCAGTCAAAACTTTGTATGTAAAACCTTTCCATACAGAATGTGCACTGAGCTAGTGGCACCTCTTGAACATATCCTGCCCTACAAAACGGCCTTTGAGGAGACCGAAGACTTTTTCACAATTTCTAGCAAACAATTAGCAAAGTACTGACACCACTTAGCTGGGCCACAAAGTGTTTCCACTGTAATGAAAAGGAGGTGTCAAAACCTCAGATGCTGCTTATGTTAAAGAGATGGGCTGCTGGGCTTGTCCGTAATAGCAGCATCGACACGACTCGACAGCAATAATTAGCTGAATTTGCAGACACTTGGCTGAATTGCAAATTTAATACAAATTCATTGATTCTTCCTATAGCTAATCCACATTTATATTTATTTGAGCAGAGAAGGGGGAGAGAGCAACGCTGGGAAACCTTACCTTAGAGTAAATCAGATTGATTTTTACTTCACTTTCTCCAGGAATGCTGAATAGTTCAACAGGAATTGTACCCCAGTGACTGTGACGAGAAAATAATGGCACTATTAAAAATAATCACAGCCTGGAATTCATATCTGAGCTGTGTTGGCTCACATGAAATGATCGAAACAGTAGGAACGAACGTGTAATAACAGGCATTTAAGCACTGCTGTGATGAAACAATTGCTTCAACTTTGAATAAGACTTTACAGTGTTTAAAAAGAATATAGATTTACTTTCATAGCAGTTGTGGTAGTTTTGTGTAGATGCTTCCAGGTGATGTCTGCTGCTCAGATTCTGGACGTCAGAGGGAGTCCCTGATGCCTGGTTTTGTGCGACTGCAGGTCAAGCCTTGTGGTTTTGGTTGTTTACAGCTTGATTTAAGGCTCCAGGGGGACCTGATAGTGACCTTCCAGTCCCTGAAGGAGGCTACAAGAAGGCTACAGAGGGACTGTTTATGAAGGCCTGGAGTGATAGGAGGAGTTTCACATTAGAGAGGGGCAGATTTAAATGGGATGTTAGGAAGAAGTTATTTATCAGGAGGGTGGTTGAACACTGCAACAGATTGCCCAGGATGGTGATTGAGGCCCCGTTCCTGGAGATACTCAAGGTGAAGCTGGACAAGGCTCTGGGCAACCTGATCTAGTTGAGGATGTCTCTGCTCACCTCACTGCAGGGGAATTGAACTGGACGACCTTTGGGTGTCCCTTCCAACCTGCCCAGTTCTGTGATTTGGAGAATTTCAATTTCTACCAATTTATAGGCACCGAACCCCTCCCCACTCAAGTGGAGCACAGGAGCTTGCTTTTGTAATTCCCTTTCTTGGACAACTTAAAATCACTCCATGGACTCCTTAGGGGTCTAGAGGCTGCAGATTGAAGTCCTGAATTAATTTCCGTGTGCAGTGAGGAATACTGAGTGCACAGTTCCATGGCTGGGGAGTGCTGGGCAATCAGGCAGCTCAGGGAATGGTGATTGAACGCTGGATATCCGCAGCAGTCATCTTACCACCACGTTTTCCTCCTATCCCTTCCCAGAGCTTGTTCAGTTGTTCTGGCTCCGTGGCAAAACTCCATGGGGAGCTATGAACCATTTTGTGAAACAGAGATTTGGGGTTGTTTTCAATACAAGATGGGGCACGTAATGCACACAGCAGCACGCACATCAGAACAGGCACCTGCTCAGACATGGGTGTTGATTTTCATGGCGTGGCAGCTGGATAGTGAACACAACTGTGACAGCAGCGTCACAGCTCTAGCCTAAGGGACAGTATTACTTACTGTTGCTGATAATTTTTTTGCTGAAAAGCTTGAGCCTTATGTGACTCCTCATGGCTGTGCTGCACAGCGGAGCACTCATCTTTTTTGCCTGGTCAGGTACTGAGGTGGTGTTTGCTCAGAGGAGACCCTACTCCTCACCCCTCCCGCCTCTGGTTCTCTGGAGGTGAAAGTTCTACAGCTTCAGGTTAGGGTTATGTGTAGCACACATAACTCCCCCAAACAATTTAGGAAACATAAAAGAACAGAGATAGCGTAGGAATTATTGACAAACACAATAAGAACAAATCCGTTCTCACTACCTGATGAGACTCATCACTAAGTCAAGCACAGACAGCTCAAAATTTCCCTCACAGAAGGCCTCTCTAGCTGTAGATAGGGACAAAACTCTCACATGAAGTGTATGGCTGTTGGGTGTTTTGTTCTGTGAGGAGGTAAGGAAGGAAAAACAAATGAAGGCACAGGGCAAACACAAAGCTACCAGGCACCACGCGACCAAAAGCGCCTAGCAAATCTAACGCAACGCTGCGAGGGGCACCTGCAGTTCTTTTCAGAGGATGTGCATCAGTGAAAAGCTACATCCATGACAGTCTGTAGAGCTGGCATCAACCAAACCTGTAGACTTCCATACAATAGGAGACCACGCTGTTGCAGGCAGCACGTACCTGCCACAGTTCTCTTTAGGCTGCTGCATACTATAAAGACTATATGCCAGTGATGATTGCTTCATAAGGCCAAACAGCTTTGAGATACGTCTCAGGGCTTCTGCTTCATGACCCAGGAGCAGCCTGAGCATCAGAACAAAAACAACAGCAGTGTCACTCAACACATCATTGTCAAGAATGTCTTTTAGAGGAAAAAAATACACTCAGACCCTTACATGTGCTGAATGTGTGATAGACATTGAGGCTGGACATGAGGAAAAAGTTTTTAATTTGAGGCTGGAGGATCCCTGGAACAGGATGCCTAGAGAGGTGGTGAAGACCCCATCCATGGAGACGTTCAAGGTCAGGCTGGATGGGGCTCTGGGCAATCTGTTCTGGTTAGATACGTCCCTGCTTGTTGTAGGGGGTGTTGGACTAGATGACTTTTGGAGGTCCCTTCCAGCCCAACACATTCTGTGATTCCATGTTCTTCCTTGGCTAGCAGCTTTAAAAACTTGCCTTTCAGAATGTGTGGTAGAACAGGTAACTCCAAGGAATTAGCTATAGGTTAAAGATTTGGGGTTAGGCTGGCTCAGCTTGCACCAGAAGTGGGTGCAGCCTCTTGCTTCCGCAAAGTGGGCTGCACAGCCAAGCCTTCTGGGCACTTCTGTGCCCCAGTGGGTCAGGCACTGGCCCCAGGTCTGGTTTGATTGAGAAAATCTAAGCCAAGATTTCTCCCATCACTAAACATGAGACTGGTGGCTGTTAGTTAAGGGTTGTTTTTACTTCTCACCCTCTCAAATAGAAACCCCAACCCCAGACAAACTCCAGTCTTTTCTAAAGAAAACCAGAGAAACGTCATTCTTCCTGAGCAGAGAGCAGTGTTGAGTCCCACTGCACGCAGTCAGGCTCGTCTCTGGCCTCACCCAGGTGGAGATCCATTAGGTTCATCTGTATCATGTTGACACAAACTCCAGTGCTCTCAGCTGGGCTTGTTGTGCCGAGCTGTCACCCTGAGTAATGGCTGCGCGGTGATAACTCAATGGAACAACTGGATAGCAAATGACTTACCAGGGCTTATTGTCGAACCATTGTACAGCTCAAATGCAAGCTTTTATAAATGGGGACTAGTGCCTGCTACAATAAATCAGAGTAGTTGCTGCTCCCTGTACTTCGAGCATATTTAATTTACGCCCCTCGTCTTGCAGACCCATTGTGATTTCAGGCTTGTTTTTGCTGCTGGAAGCGGTGCTGGTGAAGTGCACCTCTACCTATCTTGCTTTCAAATCTGTACACAGTTGTCCAAAGAGAAGCCAGGTGGCCAGCATGCTGCAGGACACGGGCCCAGCCCTGCCGTCCTCAGTCACAATGTACCCCCCAGGGTGGAAGGACTGTCTCGTTATTGTCATGGCCAAGGAATGAATCTCACATCATGCAGGTAAGTCCTTTGCACTAGGCAGAGCAGTGGATTGCCCTGCTGATTCTAGAGCTTTCTGCCCAACTGCTGATCTTTGGGAGCCAAACAGCAGCAAGGAGAGAATTGCAATGAGGAGAGGTGGGAAACAAAGCAGGTTCGTGGCCACGGAGGGGTGGATGAAGCAGGTGTGAGGATTGACAAGACTGAAGCACTCGAGCAGTTATATTCCTCTCGCCCTAATTTCTGAGGAAGGGTTATTGCTTTGGAACATTGTGTTGCCCAGCTTTTTCTTTTGGGATGTGCCATTTTTCTGGTTCTACTAATGTAGGCTGGGCACATTTCTTTAACAGTAGCTAGGGTATAGGGGTTCGCCTTCTCTCTTTGCCTACAGTCTTTGTACGGCACTCGGCGGTCAGGTCTGGAGGGGGTTTGCACAGACCTTACAAACAACATTCACACAGTGCCATCTTTCTGTGGTTGTGGCTGGCATATCCAGCTCGTGTGGGGCGTCATAAAAAAGCTTCGGTGTCTCTGTTATTCTAGCGATGGAGTGGTCCTCAAAAATGAGTAAGAAACCTAGGTGCTGACTGCCTTTGTCGAGAGTGGACCAGTGTGTAGTCCTAAAGGACCAGAGGAAACGGCTGCAAGCTGGCACAGGAGATTTGGGATGGAAGCTAGTAAGAATGTCTTCGCTGGAAGAGTCATTGGGCATTGAAACAGACTGCCCAGGGCAGTGGTGGAGTCACTATCCTGGGAAGGATTTGAAAGGTGCATAGATGTGCTGCTGAGGGACATGGTTTAACAGTGACCTGGCATTACTGGGTTAAAGGTTGGACATGATGGTCTTAAAGGTCTGCTCCAACCCAAGATACTCTGTGATTCTCTGTGCTGATTTGTAGCTGCAGGTATTAATTTTGCCATAGACTGTGTAACAGTGAAGGATGGCTTCTCTCGTGCCTCTAGGCTAGTAGGGCACTAGTGCTGGGTGTGCTGGGAGCAGCATCTCACTGCTACTGCTGTGTATGGGAAGTGTTTACCTGGAAACTGGTCTAGGCAAAGAGGCCTGGATAGGGCTGTCATGGCCTGACAAGACCATGTTTTTACCCCATGTGCTCACTCTGACTCCACACAAATGGAGGACATGGGATGTATTCTACTCCATAGAATGTAAGGCAAAGGCTCACAGCGTGTATCCATGAATTTTCCTTCTAGATTTTGCTCTGATGGTGCAAGGACCACTGTGTGAGAGGCTTCTCTTTATCAAATTCTGGGTCTTCCTCGGTGTGATTTATCATTTCTTACTGAAAGGCTGAATTTCCCTGTTGTGGAACAGAACAGTCTCTCTTCAGAAACCAGAATCTCCTCTGGAGGATCGAGGTTTTGGCATTTCTCCCAGATGTGTTTCTGGGCAACCTGGTCTGGTGAGAGTTGTCCCTGCCTATGGCAGAGGAGTTGGAACTAGATGATCTCTCGGGTCCCTTCCAACCCAAACCATTCTGTGGTTCTGTGAAACGATCCTGCACGCTGGCATCAGAGTGGATGAGCCAAAAGAAGAGATTAATGTTTTGTCTTTGAAATTGTTCCAGATTTAACTCCAGTGGCTTCTGAGGAACATTTGCTCCCTTCAGGCTTCTTCTCTTGCTTCACTTCTGTTGTGGTGAGGGGAAAAGATGGATCTTTTTTTTCTTTGCTGATTTACAGTAGAAAATACCTTGGTTCTATTTCATTGTTACTCATCTCATCTCATAGCACTGTGTTTAGCAGAAGCACACTCCCCTCAGCACCCTACTGGCCACCACGCAGCCCACACAGTCCCTGGCTTGGCTATTTCAGCATCTGTAGATGAGATACTTCTTATTCCCTCTTTCTGCAGCAATCTTCACCCATTTTGCCCCAGTTTAAATACCAGGATGACTGGTCCTTCCCAGGTGTAAAGTATTGGTTCCTTTCTGCTGTTCCTTGGAGGATTCACGTGGAGAAGTGGTTCTGGTATCCAGTAAAAAGTCTGAGGTCTGCATGTGAAGGTCATTGCTGTTCCTGAGACTTCTGGATGAGCACCTGAATTCCAGCCCTTTGTTTGCCACAGGTACCATGGGGTGAACGACCGCATAAAAGGCTGAAATTCAGCTTCTGTGCTTTAATCTGTCTTTGCTGCAAGGGGAGGGAGATTGTTCCCTGGCATTCCTCCACTGCCTAAAATTAAATTGCTAGAGTGCAGCCCTAAGAGACTTTAATTTACATTTCAATAGCCCAGAGTAGCAGTTAGTAAATCTCCTTGGGGTAAGCTTCAGGTTCTGATTAATCACTAAAGTTTTTGATACTGGGGAGAAACAGATGTTTAACTTTGAGGGTTAAGGTGTAATTTCCTTTGCTGTGAAAGGGTATGACCACTGGAACCCTGCCCCTCTCTTAGAAGGGTTTAAGAAGCATGAACACATAGCTTTTAGTTGCTACCATCTCAGCTGAGGAGGGACACAAGAGGAGCAGCCTGGTGTGAACCACAGCTGCCCAGCCTGCTGTGTGGAGGGGTACTGCAGTCCCTCCTCCCCTCCTGTCCCTGCCCCACTGGAGCAAAGAAAAGGGGCCAAAGAAGGTCAAGAATTTTAGTTTCATGCATAGGCAGAGAAGGCAGGCGCCAAGGAAAACCGGGATACCACCGTGACTTTGTTGTGTGCCTGGCAGAGCCCTGGGAATGCTGCTGCAACATCTCCCAGGCTGTGTGGGAGAGGGACAGCCCTGGCCAGTCTAGCTTCTTCTCCCTGTGACTCCCTTGGCCTCCAAAGCCCTACCGAGAGCAGAGGAAGCTCTCCAATGCTGCTACTGTGCTGGACCTTTTTGTCCTTCTGTCCCAATCCTGGTTAATCCTGTACCCTGTAGTACTGCATTGCTTGTGTCACCAAGAGGCAGAAAGACAGCTCCACGCTTCTGGTGGCTTGGACAAGCTTACACTTCTGAAGGCTTGCACAACCTTGAATGGTGTGTTTTGTGCTGAAGTTAGTACAAGACAAGGTGGAGAGGTCATGGAGATGTGCTCACAGCATGGGTGGCACAAGGCATTCTGTTCTGGCTGCTGCCTGAGCAGCTGTGAGAGGGGATGCTTGCTGGGAGGACACAGTAAAATAACACATGGCTGTAATAGGTATGGAAACCTACTCCTGGGCTACTAAGGTTGAAAAGAACCCAGAGTGCTGGTGTCTGCAGATCCTTTTCTCTTTTCATCTTCTTCCCTTTCACAGGGAAAGCTTTCCCTCGCTACCCAACCCTCCCCAGCAGGAGAATGGTGTGGAGAGTTGGGTTCTGACCTGGCAGTGGCCTCTCCAGCCTGTACCTGCAGTGTCTGTGCCCAGGGTGGAGGAGATGTGTAAACGGCCCCAACACCACCTGATGAAGGCACGTTCTGCTGCAGGGCAATGCTGTGGTGGAAGAAGCTGCTGTACCTTTATCTTTGAAAGTTTTCCTTTTAGATTGTAGAATCATAGAATCATTGAAGTTGGAAGAGACTTACAAGATCATCAAGTCCAACAGTCAGTCTTTTCTACCAACCATTTTACCACGGAGCACGCAGTGAGGTGGACTTTCGGAGTATTCCCTTCTTCCTCCCCCCTTTACACTTTCTGGTTGGTCCTCTTTTGTCCTTACAATGTGTCCTGTGTATTTTCTGGAAAACAGAATCCCCGATGCTGTTTCCCAGCCTCCCATGTGCACCAACTGCTCAGCGAATATCACTAGATTCATTGGAAAAACCAGCTGGGTTTTCCAGGTGCAAGACCAGTACATTTGCCTTAAAGCTAAGAAGCTGCTCCCTCAGCAGGACTATTATTCCTTGAGGATAAGGGTCACCTTCCTGGTTACCTGGGGAACTGCTAGAGATGTTGACAGATGCTGTAAGTGCTAAATGACAAGACATCCAGCCAGGTACCATGTGTGGGTTTCTGCAAAGGATGCTTTAAAAAAATAATAGAAATCATAGCAAATGAATGGATGAGGCAGTCAGTGACCTCTGGCAGTGTGGCTCTGACTCCCTTAATGCCTGACAAATGGTTTAAGCTTGGTGGCTGGCTTAGGAGGAATGGACCGTGCACTCAGCCCGAGCGTAAGCATTTTTTCCAGAGTAACACAGGAGTTAATGTGCTACAATAAAAGCAGCTGCTTTATTTAATGACCTGTTTCATCATGCAGTTCCTGTATCTAGCTGTGGAATGCCAGCAGGTTTCAGGAAGTCCCCGCAATGATGTCTGGGTTACCTTATTTATGAGGGAAAGGCAGAAGCAAGCAACGGCTGTAAATGATTTCTTTCGATGCCGGAGGTGCACTGTTGTGATGGGGCAGCCCTTGTGTTATCTCTGACTCATGCCGGGTAGAATCCTCTTCCTTGCCCAGTTCCCTCACCCCTACAGCTCAAAACCATTGTGTGTGTTAGCAGAGTGCTGGACTGCATACCCCATACCCTGCCCACCGGAGTTTGTCCCGTGCAAGGCAGATGGGGGTCCCATAGCCGTGCTGCTTGTCTTTGCTTCACTCTCAATCACTGAGAATAAAAAAGGAAGAGCTCTGCTCTCACTGTCCAGCAGTTAATCTGGAAAATGACAAATTGTTGATGATAAATTATAAATTATTATTTATATTTATATACACTGGAGCAGGTGGGATCAGTTGCCCTCGATCACACATGCTCGTTACTGCTCCAGATAATGGACATTAGGAGAGTGGGATACAATGAAAAATAATTACCCAGCAAGCATCATGAACTGCAGGACAATGGTGGTATCTATCTTCTGTATTTAAAAACAAGAGCAGTTCTGCTTGTTCTTAATCAAAGTCTTCAAGGGATGGCTTTCACTTGAGGTGGCCAATGTTTCACATATTTCTCTAGTGGCTCTCTTCATAGCCAATTCTTTCAGATGCTACTTTATGGCCCTGCCTGCTGTGGGCTCAGTTTGAAATGGCCATAGGAGAATTCCCAGTGGGTCCATAGTAAAAATAAAAGTGAAATGTGCAGACCTGCATAAAACCTGTAAAATCCCCAAAGTTAGTTTTTAGACTGTAGTGTGCCTAAGCAGCCAGCACAGCTTGATTTGGGAAAGAAAACCCCTTAAAACAAGGCAATTGGAAGTAAAGCTGTGAGGTGGCTCATTGGGGACAGTTGTTTCTACCCAATCAAGTTCCTAGAGCAGTTCTACCAGTGTCTGTGCTGTGCAGGTGGAGAGCCAGGAGCAATGGAGACAAGGGATGACTTTCATCTCCCAGTGAGGTGCTGTGCTGCATGGTCTGTGCTGATAGGGACCCCTGGGGACCTGTGTGGCAGTGGAAGTGGTCTTCAGATGGTAGGTGGGGGTGCCCATGCTTTTCTCTGGTCAGTGTGCTCATAAAGCTGTGCAGTGTGTGAGATAAGGTGGAGGCTGGCTAGAAACATACAGTAACTTCTAACCTATGTGATGAAACTTTCTCATCTGATATGCTTTCTGCAGTTTAACATTGGCTCTGGTAGTTTTTATAATGTCCTGTCTTTACACTCCGAGGAACTCAGCAACTTCTTTTCTCCATCAATGCATTTCTATCAAACAGGACAGTATTTTTTGCTGTATGCTGTTCTCCCAGGTAATGTCCTCTTCAGTTTGCATGTTGCTGGCCCCAGGAAAGTCCTCTGACCATTGCATTGAATCAAAGTTCAGCGTTAGTTGCTTTCTACCAGGTGTTGTCACTGGCTTCTCATTCATATGGTCTCTCGCCCACATTAGGTAGGTAAGAGCTCTCTGTCTTGAGCTGCTGCTTATCTGCTTCCCAGTTTACCAGACCTTGGTTAATCTTAAGTGCAACATGCCCTTTTCTGCAGGGACTAGAGGAAGAACAGCCTCAGCATAAAGGAAACAACAAAATTATGGGGACCTGACCTTGAAGGAGACCCTTTATCAGGAGCTCTTTCTGCCTGTGTGTGTGGGTAGGGCTGCCAGGGCCAGTAGTAGTGGTCTGTTCATTTTCTGAGTTTCTCTCCTAGTGCCTGAGGTGAGTAATTGGAATTTCATTCTCGCATTGCTTACTCATGATCTCTAGAATTCATGTCTTAAAGGGCAGCTAATCTCCAGAGAGCTGATATATATATAAGTAACACATTCTAATGGAGCAATTTCAATTCCTGTGTGCATGCAGGTTTGGATTTAGTTTTTCTCATGGCAGATGAGTTTGCTATTTTTTTTCTACTTACTTTCTTCGTGCTCTTGGCCCTGCAGATGCACATGGAAAGGACTGAAATAGATTTACCTCTTGCTTTCCCAACACTAGAGAAATAAGTTTTGAGTTGCAGTGCCAAGTTGAGCCCCTACTTCTATTTGTGGGAGACCACTAAAGAGGAAGAGAAAAGGCTCAGCCTGTAAAAACTTCAGTGGTGGAGCTTCTGTAGGACTTGGGAGTAACACTGAAGGAGCACTGGGCTAGCTAGAATCAGAAATACTGGTTTTCTTACTTGAAACAAACAACTATCACGTAAATCATGACAGATCATGGTGAGGCCTTGGAGCTGTCTGCCCAGGGAGGGGTTGAAGGCACTGTCCCTTCAGGGGTTCCAAAAAAAGGCAGACATGGTGTTTTGGGAGATGGTTTAGTGCTTTGGGGTTGTAAGGCAGGCAGTTGGACTTGATCTTGAAGGTCTTTTCCAACCTTGATGGTTCTATACATTTTGGTGCTCTTTGTGCAGAGATGGTTTGCAATGTTGAGTTGTTTGCAAAAAAAATATTTAAAGTATGTTTAAAAGTTTTAAAAGTTGAAGACCTACTCTTGAGACCCCACCTACGTGAATAAAACTTCTGGGCATGTGGAAGACACTACGGTCTCTATGATCATATCCTCTGTAGCACAGAATAATCTTTAATTGTAGAAGTTAGGCTCAGTTTTAAATGTTCTTTTAATGATGTTGTGGCATTAGGAAAGACATCTTTATGGAAGGGGTCATCAGGCATTGGAAGGTGTTGAATCGCCATCCCTGGGTGTGTTTAAAAATTGTGTAGATCTGGAGCTTAGAGGTGTGGTTTGGTGGTGGGCTTGGGACAGTTGGGTTAATGGTTGGATTTAGTGACCTTAAAGGTCTTTTTCAACCTAAACAATTGTATGAATAGCATCCGCCAGTAAAGGCAAACTCCCCTTGAATCCAGCTCTCATGGTCACAGGTTCATGGTTTTTAGGCAGGAAGTGTAAAGGCAAAGACGCTGAGTATTTCAAACACCCTTTAATTGGTAGGGTTCAATATAGTCCATGTCAATGTAATGCCATTGTTCCGTGAGTAAAAGCCAACCTCTGTCACTTTCGTTTTACTCTTATATGGAATGGAACAGTAGAGCAGTTCTATTTACTATTGCTACAGCTATGAAGGAGACTTTTGATCTTCACACAAGGTTTGGTGGTGTGCAGGCATCACGACAGAAAAGGAATTATTTGGCAAGGTTAGTGAGAAAGGAAATAGATCTGCATAAGGCTCTGAAGTTTTGGGTTATTTGGGGTTTTTGAAAAGCAAAGAGTTACTAGGTAGCTTTGTCAGTGTCTAATTCCCTCAGCAGTTAACTGGTTATTTAATAGTCTCTTAAAATATATAAAACCTGATGTTTAAGCTCCAGTCACACCCAATCGCAGGTAAGGAGAAATTAGGAAACTAAAAGGTTTGTAGCAGGAACTTCTTCACAGTGAGGGTGACAGAGCACTGGGACAGGCTGCCCAGGGAGGGTTGTGGAGTCTCCTTCTCTGGAGACGTTTAAAACCCACCTGGATAAGCTCCTGTGTAACTTGGTCTAGGTGATCCTACTGTGTGGGGGGGGATTGGACTAGATGATCTTTCGAGGTCCCTTCCAACCCCCAATTTTCTGTGATTCTGTGACTCCCGTGCCTGCAGCAAACACTAGCTTCTGGTGCCCCAGTTTATTTTAGGAGTAAACATTCTCCAACCACCAGGCTGGGCGCACAGAAGATTCAGGTGCAGCTTTTCTCAGCTGCCAGCTAGGGCCCAGCAAAGATGTTCCTGCATGATCACGCTCTAAGACTGCAGAGCTGGGAGAGCAACTTATGAAGAAACTGTGGCTGATCTCTAGCAAAATGAACATTTAACAATAGAAAGTGTAGTGGAAGCAAGGGAAGAGGGAAGGCAGGAGAAGAGGACTCAGTGCATCTCCAGTTTGGGATTCTGGGCTGCTCTGTCTCCCTCACAGATCCTCAGGCACCTCCTCCTTGTCCTGCTAGGGGACAGGACATGAGTTTAGTGCTCAATAGGTTTATTTCTGCCCCATCCCAAGATAAACTTGGCAAACCCATGTGCAAAGGATTACAGCCTCACTGATGTTTTCAGGCACAGGGTTTGTGATGCAAACATAAAATCCTTGTCTGAATACTACAGTCCTAAGCCATTTTTCTTCAGCGTAATGCCAGCTTTAATAATTACAGTTATCAATTTTCATCTGTGGAGAACTGAAGTAGGTAAATAATTATCTGTGTTAACTACAAATTGGCTACAGGTTGCCACTACAACTTCATCAGACAAGGATATGTTTTTTTTTGAAGTTTAAACTGCATGGGCTTTATCTTGTTGAGAAGAAGTGGTCGATGCTGTTCTAGTTATTCCTGTCCATATGGTTGTTGTGCTACTGCACTGGCTGGTGGCACTGCTATAGATAAGATTGTCTTGGCATTTCCTTTCTCATCTGTATTCTGGTTCATTTCATGTGGTGGATGATGGTGACACTCTGCTGCTTCAAAAATCAAATGAGAAGCTACAATTTCAAATTCATACCTATCTATTTCCAGTGATTGAAAGGGCGAGAACGAAAATCACCTTCATGCTGTGGACGGTGGTTGCATCAAATAGTCAAAGAACTTTTGCTGCTTAGTTGGTTAGATCTTCTGAAAACACTTGTTAGTTATAGCGGAGCGGACAGATTAAACCCCATCAAATACATTTGATGCAGTGCTAAAAGACAATTGTGAGCAGGAGCCTTGTGTTCTGTGTCTTACGGCAGAGAATGCCTTGGGATTCTGTCAAGCACTGTGTTGCACAGGATTTTGAGATCACCTACTAAGGAACACAAAAATAGAGTAATGTTATTTTTAGTTATAAAGGTTGTATGTGCTCTCTGGAGCAGCTGATCATGATATAATGTCAGTAAATGCTAAAAACCAGAACTATGTGCCGAGAGTGTCCCGAACCTGCATTGTATTTAGGAGGATAATTTGTGTTCAGTTGAAATGGGTTAAAACAAAGAAACTGCTTTTTTCCTGGGTTTTCAGCATCATTTTGTGGTGGATTCAAGACCACAATTGACAAAAAGAAAGGAAAAGGTAAAGCAGTTAGGTCTGGATGAGATCTCTGATAGAATTTGCCAGACAATGCTTAGGGAAAATGAAAAGGGTTTTTATTAAATCTCTAACTGTGTACAGAGAGAATGAAATGTTAAGCAAGTTAGTGCACCAAACCAGAATCTTCGTCACAAAGCCATCACATCCAAGGTCTAAGGATTCTTGAGTCCTGATTCTTTCAGAGCAGACAGTTCAGCTAAGCATGAAGGAATTTCAAGATGCCTCTCCCGAGGCTTCCTCTCTCCCCAATACTTGGGAATCCCCAACTTTTCTCAGCGTCAGAAATGACAAACAGTTTCTCTGCCACAATCAGGAGATGGGACGCAGCTTGATGCAAGCAAATGTCGCTTTATTGTATTCAAACGATATTGAATAAACTAAAATTCTATTAGTTTATATAGAATTAGGCTAAGAGCGAGTTCCAAGCTCACTGGTTCTTAAGCCTGTCCATGTACGGTTAGCACAGCTATTCAGAACATCCTATTGCCCTAAAATCCGTTACTGTACAAACAAGCAGACTTTGTTCTCACCACACAATGTCACAAGAGCTTCCTAACATAACACCTAAGCCTTGCACAATGTGATGTTTTAAGATTTGCTGAGTCCTTGGTTCCATGTCCTTGGCTGTGCTCTCGTGGTCCAGACTATCTTCAGTGTTCAGTTGCTTGGCTAGCTGCAACTTTCCATCTAACTCCCCGTGTTCTGTTCCCATGGCTTCCGTCCCACAAGGGCCAGAACGTCTCCATTCATTAGCTGCGTGGCACTCGGAGTTCTACTCCCCAAGCCCTGTTCTTCATTTCTCTTCCTGCTGATCAGTGGCTCAAAGATGGCAGTGGCCACATGGCCAGCCATGTGGTGAGCATGAGATAGCTGGTGGCTGCATGGCTGGTGTCAGCAGGGGCCTCCACCATCCTGAAACGCGGCCAAGAGGGTTCCATTCCTCTCCCCCTCTCTCTCTCTCTCTTTCTCTCTCTCCCCTCCGCCTGCTTTGGTCACAGAGGAAAGGGCAGTATTTCTCAGCTCACCACGGGTCACTGGATGCAGCTCTGGGTCACTCCATGTGGGGAGGAATCAGCACTAAATTCTTGCTTCTTGGGCCGCTGCTCCAGCTCAGAGGGGCCGGGGCCACGCCAGGTCCTGCTTCTCGGCCCACCTGGTCCAGGCAGAAAGGGGCCTGGGGTGCAGGGCAGCTTCTGCTCCCCTCCGGTCCTGTCTCCTCCCACCTCCAGAAGTTGAGGGGGAAGACAGAGCCCTGTGTTGATGTGCTGGGGCAAAGCTCCCAGAAGCAAAAAAGGGCCTGGCCTGGGTCGTCAGCTCTTTTATAGTGTCATCTAGTGCCTGCCCCTTCCTTCTCTTAAAGCAAAATGCGTGTGTTCCCTCATGAAACCACAACTCTGAAAATTGTGGTGGTTTCCAAACCCTAACATCAGTAAGGGTTGCAGATGTTCACATACTCATGGTGACCTGCAGGAAGATGTTGTCTGGTGTGGGTTATTTTAAGTAAGAAGTCCATCTTTTGCTACTTTTTCTAACAGCAGGGCCCTCGCTTGCCCAGAGCGTGAACCACCCCCAGGACCTCAGCACAGCTCCACACGGTGAAGAGTTCCAATCCATTCCAGACTTCTGAATCTTGGCCAGGTGCTTCCCAAGTGAAAGGTTGAGAACATATTTAATATGGGTGAAAACTGGAACTGAGAATGAATTGCAAGCTCTTCATAAAAGAGCAGAAGGCTTGTTCAATCAGGTAAGGCCACACTGAGGAGGAATGGATTCAGTATAATTTAGGTCAATGGACTTCAGTTCATCCTTGTTTCCAGGCAGCCTGTGATCTCTAACCATTTCCTGAAGCAATGAACAAGGTATAATGGGGAGGCAAAACGAAAACAGAAATGAGACACCAGCTGTAAAACACAGAATACACCTCATGTACCTTCTTGCTTAGTGATAGTGAAGTGCTGCTAATCTGCTTTTCGTGGCATTTTGAGGTGAACCTCTGAGATTTGAGGTGGTTTATTTGCCTGTACAGATGACTGCAAGTGCATGTGCAAGTTGCTGGGATGAGGTAACCTGTAGCTTTTGTGCTCTGGGCGTACCTTGAGCACCTCTTGCATCGTTCCCATGGGATGTATAACCTTTTCCTAATTTGTTCATAAACATGTAGCCAGAACATCTAAGCTTTCCAAGTCCTGCAGCCATTTGTGCTGTAATATTTACCATAACACATGACCAAGCTCTGGGGTGCTGTGTTTTAAGCCCAGATGGTAACTAAGCACCATGCAGCTCACTTCTACCCCCCAGGGCTGGAGAAGATACAGCAGAAGGCTCAAGGGTCTAGATAAAGGACAGCGAGGGCTCACTCACGAGTCATGGCCATGGGTAAAGTTCAGACTTCCCTCTCCCCATCGTGGAGGAGGGTGAGCAAACAGCTCTGTGGTGTTTTACTGCTGACTGGCTTTAAACCATGACAGAGATCCATTGTGGCTGCAACTGTGATGGTGTCCAGCAGACAAGATGTGCTCTGAAGATCACCTTTTATGGTTCAAGTAGAAAAGAAATTGTGGTTTAGTTGTGGAAAAATGCATGTTCCCATCTGAGTAGTCCAAGTGCAATGGAGACAGACTTGATGGTCTTGAGATGACTGCTTAAGGGATCTGGAGCAGTGTTCTCCTTTGCCTCACCAGTTGCAGAAATTGATGAGGGGATGAACAGAAGGACCCAGCAGATCGATCAACTCGTGGCACTGAGCCTGATGTTACAGGCAGGACTTTGCGCTCTTTTACTGAGTCTTGATCTGCAAGACACCAGGCCTGCTGGCTACAGACGGTCTGTGCTTGACTCAAGCTGGGAAAAGGATACTGGGACAAGAGTTAGCAGAGGTCACTGTACTCGGCAGTGGTGAAAGCCACACCTCGAATACTGGGTTCAGTTTTGGGCACCTCAATACAACAAGGACACTGAGGTGTTGGAGTGGGTTCAAAGACGGTCAACAAGGTTGATGAAAGGTCTGGAAAACAAACCTTTTGAGGAACAGCTGAGAGAGCTGGGTCTGGTTAGTCTGAAGAAAAGGAGGCTGAAGGGAGAGCTTATTGCTGCCTACAACTACATGAAGGGAATTGTAGAGAGGAGGGAGTTGGTCTCTTCTCACATGTAGCAAGAGATAGGACAAAAGGAAATGGCCTCAAGTTGCACCAGAGAAAGTTTACATTAGAGAATGTAAACTCTTTCCACAGAGAAAGTGTATGTTAAGAAAAACTTGGACATGGAAAGGGTCATCAGGCCTTGGAACAGGCTGCCCAGGGAGTGGGTTGAATCACCATCCCTGGATGTGTTTAAAAGTTGTGTAGATCTGGAGCTTAGGGACAGGTTTAGTGGTGAATTGGGACAGATGGGTTAATGGTTGGACTTGATGATTGTAAAGGTCTTTTCCAACCTAAACATTCTGTGATTCTGTGATCCTACTGTACAGCCTGCAAATCTCCCTGCTTAAAATGGATTTTATTTTTTTTGAGCAACCAGCACGCAGAGACTTCTAAGTCTCTTGCAGTGAGTGCGTCACCGCTTTAGCAGTAGCTTCCTGAGAAGCCTGCAGAGATCTCTGTAATCTTTTCATACTTTTTCCCCTTTCCTGAAGCTTTGTAAAGCCTTTTTTGTTAGTCTGAGGAGTCTTCCTGCTTTCTTTAATGTTTTATAAGCCTGTTTAATCAGCCCATTATACAGCAGTATAACAGTCACTTGAATGATATGTTCCCCAATAGTCATAACTTGGCTTAGCACCAACAGGATAAAAAGCTCCATAGATCTTTCTACATCACCACCTATTTATTCCTTTCTCAGACTTGACTTATGGGATAGACTATTTATTTCCTATATCTAAGCAGCAGTGCCATGTACCTCTTTCATTAACAAGGCTGTGTGACCGCAGAGCTCTTCTGTCATGCTTTGATTATGTTTAGGTTCTTCACTTTATGCTATTAACACAGTAAAGGTGGATCTAAATAGACCCACCTTAATAGGTTATTAACATAGTAAAGGTGGATCAGACATCCGAGAAATCATGGCAGTCCAGTGAAATTCCTCTTGACTGGAAAAGGGGAAACATCACACTCCTTTTTAAAAAGGGAAAAGACAACCCAGCCTCCCAGTACCTGAAAGGGGCTACAGGAAAGCCGTAGAGGGACATTTTTCAAAGTGATTTGACAAGTGGGATTGTTGTGGCTGCTCCATCTCCGGAAGTGCTCAAGGCCAGGTTGGATGGGGGTCTGGGCAACCTAGTCTGGTGAGAGGTGTCCCTGCCTATGGCAGGGGATTTGAACTAGATGATCTGTGAAGTTCCTTACAACCTAAACCATTCTGTAATTATATGATCACTGATCCAGACCACACACAGCAGCAAGAGTGCTGGTCCCCGAATGCTATTTATCAAGGTTTCTGGGTGATCTGGGGAACCCCTGAACGGGAAATCTCAGGGTAGCCGGAAGGCAGCCGCTGAGGGTCAGGATCTCTTGTGGGGAAAGCTGCGAAAACAGCGGGGTGGGGTTGTGTGAACCTGGAGCCTTTAAGGGCAGCAAAACTGGAAGTAGCACCAGACCACACGCAGCAGCGACAGCGCTAGCTGCTACAGCCGCTTTAGCCTCCAGGGGGGCAAAAAAAAGGTAATAATGCAGCAGCAGAGCAGGACCAGGCTACGGTCACCACTGCATATGGATGTGGGAACTCACACAGAGGTCCCCCAACAAGATGAGGCTGTGCAGGTGACAGGCTGCCAGGAACATAACACTCGCTTGCATTTTCATGGCTGCATACGGTGCAAGCAGGTAGATGATCTGCTGAACCAAGTGGCACAGCTGCAAGATGAGGTTGAAAAGCTACAAGCGGAAGTAGAAAGGGTCAGGAGAATTAGAGAGGCTAAAATACAGGTAGATTGGTGGAGCCAGTCTGGACAACAGCCAAATACGAGTCAGAAGCAAGGGGCTCCTGTTGGCTGCACCTCTCAGGTGGAGGACAGAAGCCCAAGTAGAAGGGGTGAGTGGAACCAAGGGCAGGGCTGTGGCAGAAGGTGAGCACCACCCTTGCCTGCCTCACCTCCCCAGCTGCCACGTATTTAAGGCCCTACTGGGAGACAGATGGTCTAATAAGGATATAGAGGACAGAGAACCCATATCAGAGGTCCTAGCAAGGTTGCATAAATCCGAGAAATCTTGCAGTAATATGACGACCACTTCCACAAAGAGGAGAAGGGTCCTAGTTATTGGGGACTCACTCCTGAAAGGGACTGAGGGCCCAATATGCAGAGCTGACCCCAATCACAGGGAAGTCTGCAGTCTACCTGGACCCTGAATCAGGGATATCACTGGGATGCTCCCTAACCTGGTGAGATCAGCTGACTATTACCCACTGCTGATCTTCCAGACAGGTGGGGAGGAAGCTGTA
>JAOXOE010035653.1:0-43888 GCA_028565055.1 Phoeniculus purpureus
GACAAAAAGATATTTAGAAAACTACTCCAGATTACACACTAGAAGTATTAAATTTGGAAGTAAACTAACAAATCACATGACACATCAATGACTCTCACAACTACCTAAAGCAGAAAAAGATGCAATAGTTCTAATAGAGCCAATCTTCAATTATTTGTGTGCAACTATCTATCAATTACACCATAGAAAAAGACTTGAAACCATCTTCCTTTGCAGGACAGATCCTCTCCTGTTAGACTTGTTTTACTTCTTATCAAGAATAAATGTAATTGATCAGGTCTCAATGCTTAAAATAACAAAAAACACAAACCAAGCAACCAGCCACCAACCTCCTGCAGGCCACCTTTAGCTTCCAGCTGCAAAGCATGGGGAAATGAAAAATTCCACCTTCTTCTAGACCCTCCCCTCTCCCAAAACAATGACTTCGGCTTTCTGAGCTCATTATCATCTAGTGCCATTTTTAGCCTATCATATAAAAATCACTCCCTTAGACCTTGTCCCAATGCCTTGCCTAATTTCAGGTGCTATGCCAGGAACTAAAAATAAATCCTCGGTTAAATTCACTTGCACACCCTCTCCCACCCAGCGCTTGTTCAGCGCTCCACTCCATACACAAAATAAGTTTTGAGAGAACTTGAGAGGCACATGTTCTTCTCAGCACACTGTAGAGTTCCTGGAATTATATACATGACAAACTAACAGAGTGCAGGTTGAGTAGTCTCTGCAAGTCTCCTGGAACTTGATGAATTCTAAGTTATGAAGTTTAACAAAGAAAAGCTCCTCATCAGACTTGGAGACTGCTTGCAGTAATAGCAGGGCTTCTCTTAGAGAAGTCCCAAACACACATTTGCACAGTGAAGAGAACAGGGATGAAGTACAAGCAGTGTTGCTCCCTGAGTACCTAAAGATATTGCTAGACTCTGCAGAACAAATTCCTTATTCAAAATTAAAGCCAGTAAAAAAATACTAAGCTTATTCTCCTGTGAGATGGATGAAGCCTTTTCCCAAGTACAATCTTGTACTTCCCTCACAAACCCACAGCGGCAATTGATAAATTTGGCTATCTACTGACACAACCTCAACTGAATACACATCTGAACCCTGTCCCTTCCTCAGAGGTAAATCTCTATGTCAGTTCTATAAGCTGCTTGTATACATCATATTCACAATTAAAAAAGTAGTATACTTTCCCATTCAGTCCATTTACTCAATTATATCATCAGAGGGAAGTCACCCCATCTCAGGGCAAAGCTCTTTCAGAAGGTATTTGATCCATGTTGCTGCTGGACTGCAACCATCTCTTCAATAAACAAAACCACATGACTTCATACAAAATCAAACATTAACATAATGTTCTTTTTCCACTAAATGTAACAAGAGTTTACAGATTCTAGAGTAATTGAAAACAACATGCAATGAAAACAGTTGTCCTGTTAATCCAATTTTGAGCTCACTTCACACTGATTTTCAATTATTTATTTCTTACAGAACGAAGTTGTCTTCCTCTGTTATACGAGACTTCAAATTTGTGTCCGCAGCTCCTAACAGAACCACTTTCCTGTGTGATTTTTAAATTAATTTGCTGCAGGAATCTTCAAAACAGTCAAGGTAGTATAAATATAAACAAACATCTTGTTTATATGAGTAAGTTTATTTATATTTATCCAATACAAGGAAGCATGAGTTGTTTCCAATAAGACCACAAAACAGTAAGACATCAGAAGTGGTCAACTTCTGCAAAGATATACATGGTCACTTGTAATAGAAGCAAACTTCAAGTTATTCAGAATTCTGGCTTTCTGTCATCGTCTTCAATAACCACATCTTTCTGTAACTTTTCAATGTGTCCTACATCACAAATCTAACTCTTCCCCACGTGCACTTGAACTTAGTTTACAGTGACAGGAAAACTTGGCTGTTCTCAGGCTGATTGGACGCAAACCCAAAGCACAGTCTTCAGAGTGCTCAGATGTTGACTTACGTTTTACAACTACCTGTGAAAACGCTTATGCAATTAGATAAAGTTTGTACCTACTTTTTTCCAATAAGGAAAGTCAGGTTTTAAGTATCTGCTACACTGGCTGCTCTTGAAAATCCATGAGGGAACTGAGCTCGAAAGAGATGATTCAAAGTTAAAGCAAATAAGTTTAAGTAACAGAAGTTACCAAAGGTAAATACTGTCATGTTAACTGGCTTTGCTGGCCTGAATTTATAAAATGAGATGTAACCCGGTGCTGGTGGCTTTGAAATAATGTATCACCTATGTTTCAAGTTACCAGGTTTACAAGTGGAAGTATCTTTTTAGATCAAAAATCACTGCCACAATGAACAAATCCTATGCTTCTAGGGAGGCTTTGTGGGCTGAGAAGCTTGTGAGACCTTTCTCTAGAAATTGGACAACATTCAAACTGTTCTTTTCACATAAATTAAAAACTTCCCACGGGAAGCGGATCGTTTGCATAGAAACCATCGATACTGTGTATGCTCCAGTATAGAAAAAACCCAACCTGTGGTTCCTCACTCCAGAGCTGAACACAGCCGAGGCCACAGCAGCAGCTCCCGCCCGCAAAGCGATGCAGCTCCCTCTGCCTCCCCTGGGATGGCCCCCAGCACACTCCGAGCCGCCTTCCCGCATCCCGCCCGTGCGGGGAACACGGGAATCCCTGGGGCCTGCCAGCGCCCACCCCCAGCTGGCATCTCCCTCTGCCAAAGAGCCCCTAAATCCGTCAGAGCACTTCCAATAAGAAAGGAGCCTTTAACCCCGGCACCTCCGGGCCCGGCCGCGCCCTCCGCACGCGTTCCCGCTCCAAGACGGCACCGGAGCAGCCTCCTCCTCCTCATCTCCCCCTACCGCCTTCCTCCCAGTGTCCCGGGCGGCCCCTGACCCGTCGCGCAGCTCACTGTTCTCTCACCAGCTTGGGCTTGTTCCGACTCTCCTCCTCCGCTGCGCGCCCGCTCCGTTTCGGGTTCATCCTGCCTGAGCCCAGCGGCTCCTCGCCGCCTCCCGCGCCCGGGGCCCCCGGCCCCTCCATCCTCCGACAGGGCGCGGTACCACGCACAGACCACCACACTCAGCGGCTCTCAGCGCTCCATGAGGCCCGCACGCACCACGGGTGCGTCCCCGAGCCCCCCTGCCGTGCCCCGCCCCGCCGAGGCAGTTCCTGGTCCCGCTGCCGCCGCCTCCTCCCAATCCGCCGCTGCCGCCTCCTCCCTGCAGCCGCCCGGCGCCCCCGCGCATGCGCGCGCCTCGCCCGGGCCTAGCTGCGCCTGTGCGGGAACGGCGCGCGTGCGCGTCTCAGGAGGGTGGGGGCGAAGGGGCCCGGCCTGGGAATAGTGGAAGGCTGACTGGTGGTACAAGGTGCTCCTGGTGGGGGCCTGAGGCGACCGTGGTCGGGTTTGGAGGAGCAGGTACGCGTTGTGGAGAAACGGCTGTGTGGTTGCCTGTGTCTGCTCCCTGTGCCGAGAGCCCGCACCCCGCACTCACCGGGCACTCCCCTGTGAGGTGACTCTGACTCACAGTATGTTACCCTTGTTTTGTTTTGGAAACGCATGAAACACCAGGGGTAACTGGAGTTATTGCTCATCGACCACACTTGAACTACTGCTACCACGAACAAGAGTCTTAATTTTTTTATTTTTCGGCTTGAGAACTGCAGTCCCCAGTATCAGAGTCCAGTTTACCCATGAGAGGGAACGGCTGAGCAGTGGGAATTCCCAGCTCAGATACGGTGCAGGGCTAGTGATCAACTCAGGGAGTAGCCACACTTCATTGGAAACTATTGGATACCTCCTAGACATTAGCAAAAAGTATTAAAATACTATAACAAAGGATTTAAGAATCACCAAAGAACAACTGCCTAGTGGGTCCTGTACCATAATAGGTGACCTGGGCCCTTGAAGTGGTTTTAAAAGGTCTAAAAGAGTTTTTAGAAGCTCAGAACAGTCACAAGAAGAAGAAGACAGGAATGTCAAACTATGTGGCCCTTAGTACTCTGAATGGTGCAAGGCAACCTGATCTTCATAGAATTTTGTTAGGTAAAAGGAACGTTTTAGATCATAACTGATATTGAAAACTTTATGTGTAGTTACACCATACTCTTAACACTCTTGGAGAAGATTAATTACAAAATCATTAAATGGTTTAGGTTGTAAGAGACCTCAGATATACTCTTAATTCCCAACCCCCTGCCATAAGCAGAGAAACCTCTTCCCAGACCAGGTTTTATTGGGCCACGTGCAACCTGGCATCGAACGCTTCCAGGGATGGAGCATCCACAGTATCTTCAGTCACAGTGAGGAACTTCTTCCTAAGATCTAATCTAAATCTCCCTCTTTTAGTTTGAAACTATTCCCCCTTGTCCTGTCACTAGAATTACTCATATAAAGTCACTCCCGCCTTCCTGTAAACTACTTCAGGTACTGGAAGGCTGCTGTAGGTGCCCTGGTGCCTTCTCAAAATAGAGAAAGATTGGTTAAACCATTTCAGCAGATTAGAGAATCCTTTGTCCAAGCCTCACTGTATAACCTGAAGGTGTCTCAGCATCAGTGTGGAGAGTAGAAACCCGCATCACATGGCTAATTATTGGAGGGCTCATGTCAACATGTATTCACACTAATATAATTGTTATTTTTAAATGAGAAAAACAAACAGTTTATGTTGATCTATGGTTGATGTGTTATACTGAGAAAACAGTTGTGAAAACAATCTCTTGGTTTGGTGGGACAAGGGCAATCCACAAAACTTTGCAGTCTCAATTTAGTACAAATTTCTTAATTGATTGCCCTCTAGAGAAGGGTCCCAGTTCAGCACAGCTTTCACTGTGGGCTTTTTCTTTTATAATGGCAAATGAGACCAATACAATAGATTTTCCCCATCTCTATCTAATACACACATGGCTAAAATATGCCTGAAATTCATGTAGCTGCCTGCATTTCCTGAGACTCTCTGAGGCTTACCCAAGTACGGGATGAAATAATATTACATATTTTAAATCTCAACAGTGAAAACCTGATGATAAAATCTGGTAATACCAGCTTTCAAATGAAATGACAGCTCTAAAACTGCAGGTGTCTTAAAATCGGAGCAGACTCATTGCAGTAGAAATTAGGAGGCTATAAAAGAGGACAGCTTCATCACACTTTCCTACGGGATGCACTTTTTATTACAAGTTTTCATTTTGCTGATTTCAACAGTAATTGTTTGGGCCTTATTTATGCTATTTTAAATACGTTTAACTATGGAATTATTAAATTAATCAATTAATCATTAATTTAATCACAAGGTACAAATAACTTTCAAATGTCCACACAGAAGACTCAGCTGTGACCTAAAATTGTTGTTTGAGTTGCCCAGAACAGTGCTAGAGGATTTTCTGGATTTTCAACAGATTACTGTCAAGCATCTTTACATTTCCTACACAGCCTTCTCAGCAGAAAGTTAAGCCTGTCATGTTATTGTGAAAATATTTTTAGTGATACTGCAGCATTTTAGCATTTTTCCCCTCCAGTTTCCAAGGCAGACAAACAAAGATTCCATGTATGAACCAAGGCCCTATGAGCATATGAACTCTGCAGGCAATTTTAAGCAAAGAGAGCAAGTAGAATTAATGCAACTGTCCCAATTAGAAAAATTTAAATGAAAAAGCCCCTCCACAACAAAACAAAACCACAAAACCACAACCCTGCTTGAGGCAACCAGACAAACCTCAGATCATTTTGGCAGTCAGTTTGCAATGTAATATTTTGGCCCATCTCAGAGAGCAGAGTAGTATGGCCTGAGGGTGGAAACTGGACTTGGCTTCATCTCCAAAGAAAATTTATTTTAAAACTGCAATTTAAAAAAGCCATTTCACAACATTAAAAAAGTATCACTACAAAAGGCCACTGCTATGTTGATACTACCATTTCTCCTGGTTTCTTTCATGTATAATCTTGGGTACTTGTGGTCACATAATCTAACACCTAACTTCTTTTAAAAAAAAAGTTTAGAAGATTCATAATTATCTTAGAGCCAAATGATCATTGCCTGTAAGGCATCAGATTTTTTTGAGCCTCCCCAAAACATGTACTAAATAAACCTTTGATGACTGTCTGACCCAACAGTGTAAGAACTCTCTCTCTAAACGTTTAAAACATGCAATAATACAAGGCTCCGTAACATATAAGCTCCAAGTATATCTGAAAAATAAAGGATGTGTATGTATTTAATTATTGTTAGTTATTATTCAGTAATACAATTTCGATTTGTCTTCTGCCTTAATAATAGAGTTCTAAAACAGCTATTCAGATTTCAGTCCTTGAGAAATGTTTTGATCTCCAGGTTTCTATTACTGGAGAAGAAATTTAACAGCATTGAAGTCTTTGTCCTAACTGCATTGTGGAGAAAAAAAACGATGAAACATTCTGTATACTACCACAAGAGAAAACACCGTGTTTGACTTAACCACAAACAGGACACAAGCTGCCAAGTCACCCAGTAGTACATTCCTCAGCTTTTCATCCACAAACTCTGTATAATTAGCACAACCACACTACCACAGAAATCCTACCACAGTCCTTCCACTACTCCTGTTGAGCTGCAAACTGCTTTTGTCTACTCTCTCTTCCTGATCAGTATTATCAGTGCAGTCAGGTTTTACTCTTCTGCCCCTTCATCGTTTCTGCAGTCTTAGTTGGAATCTACATAGTTTAGGAATTTTTAAAAAATCCTCAAAGTTTTTTTCAGAAGAAAGTCAGTCTAGGATTGTTTACAGTGTGTGAGAATGTGGTAAATAATAAAAAAGATAATCATAGGCTATATAGCTTATCTCAATAGACAGGATAATAGCATTAGAAATACTAACTACTAAGCAATGAAAAGCAATGAAGAGCCTTATTTCCATATGAATAGATGTTCCCTATTGACAAAATAACCCTAAAAATACACTCTTTGACTACGTCATATATATGATTTATTTGCAAATCTAAATCCATTCACTAATAAGATAGTTCCAAGAAGTACTCGTTTGCTAAAGCTTTATTTGATCTAAAACTTTCCATCCTGCTAGAGGCAATAATTGTAAATTCTATAGTATTTCTGTAAATTAAGGCACAGGAAGTTGCTATCACATTTATACAAAATAGATTAGTGATTTAAAGACACATTAAAACATCCTATATTAACCATTAAAACAAAGTTACATTTCATGCTACAATCATGAACAGCATCAGATGTTAATTAAAAGCACAGCTAATTCTGAACATGCCTGTGAATGGTTAAGGATTACAGCTTCAGCAACATCATTTTTCTGTGGCTACAGCTACATTTTGGTTTTAACCAACTGAAGGATGGCTGCACAGCCCACTTTTTGGGCTGCAGACTTTTTAATATTAAATCAACTTACACATTTTGCCTGTAATTCTGTATAAGAAGAGGAAACTGATGACTTCCCATCTACTGTTTAAAAAAGTTGTCATGTTACGTGTGTTAAAAGGTAATGATCTCTGTGGTCACAACAGACCTATAGTCCAACCTTACTATGTGTAGCTCTAATTTAAAACCTAGCACACTGGAGCTAGAGGAGGTATATAGTTATTAAGTGATATGATAAAAGTGTGCAGTCCACTTGTTTTAAGGCACTTTTTTTGTTAAAGTGACTTCTATAAATCCAGAAAACAGAGAAATGTTTTAATATGAACAGATCTTTAGCAATTTTAATTTGCTTCAAGCCAGACTCCTCTAATACTTAGGAATCAAAAGAGTAATATGCTTTTTAGCTTTATATTTTCTAATGTATTAGGGTTTTTTACTACTATCTTCCCTCTTTGAAGAAATTAACAATTTAGGTGAATTCTATTTACTGTGTTTTGACAACTTAGTCTATAATTCGAGATCATGAACAACTAGATTTATAATTTCCAAATTATTTTTTATTTCCAGATTTTAACAGAACAATAAGAAAGCAGTGTCCACACCTCATTCATGTTTTTTACAAACAACATATATATATGAAAAATTGCACAGGATTGCTTCAGAGGATGATGTTAAAAAAGTAAGCAGGAAGAAAACCCTGTTCTTGATTTTGTGCAAGAAAACCAAAAGAAAACAGCTACTATATTAAATAGGTAATATGCATGGTAAGTAGTTAATAAGTAACTCTCTCTTTTCCCCTTCACTTTAAAAATACCAGTCCATAACCTTACCCAGTATAAGATGTGGTTATTAGTGCACCTGTGACCTAAACTTTAGATATAGTGGTAATTTCTCAATATTGCTGTCAAGCCAAATACCACTGCCTACTACCTTTTCTTTTTTTTACATATAAAATAATCATAGTAGTATCTGCCCTGGTTTGTTTGGGATGTAATCCTGGCCAGCCATGGTCAACAGGCCATTAGCAGAGGAACAAAAACTAGAGCAGCTGCCCTGAATTTGCTGCAGGTGTGCCCAGACCAGAATCCTCAACCTCATTAGAAAGGGACAAGCTTCTAGAAGGTGTGGAATCTTTTGCTTTTTTTTTTCTTATCTCTGGAGATTTTACTTGCTATTTTGCTACTAAAGGCTTGGCTGTGTTCTTTTTACTGTAACTGCTATAAGTCCACTGGGTTATGTACAATTGAATGAAGTTTATATTGGTAATGATATTAATGTTAGTTCTGTTCCTTCTATAAAAGTTTGCATTTTGGGGGGATAGAGCTGCTAGTCTTATTTTTTTTTTTTTTGTGGATACAGGCTGAACATAGATGGTATCATACAGAAGTTCTTGGGTTACTGCTTCACTTTTTCTTAATGTTTCATGTGCCAGGAAACATATTCTATAGTATTAAGGCTTTTTTCTAGCCTAAAAGAAGAGGAGTTGATCTACAAAGAAAAAATATGTGATCTTGTCACTAAGTAGTCAACTTCCAAACATAAATTTAATATTATACATAGGTGCAACTTGACAATTTTTATGATGTAACATAAGTTTTTTTTATTTAGTTGAATCCCCAAACTTATTGTAGGTCTAAGAAGAGTGCTCAAGGCCTCAGTAAAAGCTACTAAATTTTATCTTTGCCTGTAATCTCCAGTGTTTTATATACCAAGCACCTATGTACTGTTTGCATGTGACTGTGATTCAGCAAGTGTTTTCTGGTGCCTGCAGTTCTGCACAAAGCACCAGAAAACATGCTTCTTCAGCATATGGCACTTTGTTCCCTTCTAAAACTGTTGGAGGATTCTCGCTGCTGAGAACGATGACTGAGTTGCACAGCTTATCACGTTGTGGTACATTCCCCAAATTGTTTAGAAAATGCCTTTTGATGTTGCTATCTCTCAGCACAGTTTACTTCTCAAACAAAACTAAGCAGTTGAATATAAACTCTTCATTTACTGCTCCTTTTATTTACTATTTCTCTTGACCATATTCAGCATTAGGGATCTTTTATTTATCTTGCTTTTCTATATCTTCACAGCTTTTCACAGAAACAAATAGCCTATTGCAGCCATTCTCTAGCAACCCCCTCACACGTCTTGGAATTACCCAGGGCTGATCAGAACACAACAAAACAGCTTATTGACCACCCAGGTTGCTCTACCAGGTAACTTTCCTGCTTGCTTTATTTTGTTTACAAAGAAAGCTGTATCATGGACAAATAGTGTCTGTAATTCATGGAAGTAATGTGTAAGCTTACTCAAATAAATCTGTGGTGTAGGGAATAGTTATCAATGGAATAGTTTTAAATGTGTTTTACCATAGCCCGTACTCCTACAAGTAGTTTTCAGAAGTTCATTTTAACAGACGTTTATACACATTTAAGGCATCAGTAACTACTAATGAAGAGCTTCCAGGCAAATGGGTGAATATAGACATGATTAAAGCTAAAGATCATGTAAATAAATCTTTTTGTTCAGTGAACAAGGTAGTTAGAGATTGACTATTTGTTTTTTTTTATTCTTCCTTGGGTGTAGCACTTATAATTCATTGGTGGTATATACATTGAATGGAAGGATTGGCATCATTGAATCTGCATCAAGGGTTTTTTCATACCTATTTTAACTCACAAAAGACCATTTTTATGGAGAATAGAGGGACAGAATAAGTGTGTTCTTTTACATGATGGAACAGTGAAATAAGTTAAACAGCTTTAATGGGACTTAAGCTATCTACATGATGTAATTATTTAGTAGTTACATTTAACACTAACATACTGTATTATTTTTCTGCAGTTTCAAAAGTATTTACTTAGTTAAATATCTTGAAAAGCAAGCATTATAGCTTGAAGGAATTAGAAAAGTTACCTTGAGTGAGAATATATTTGATGTACTCCCTATATTGGTTTTCATTCACTTAATATTTATGTTTACCTTAATAGAATATTTAATAACTACCAAAGAAATACACTGTATGTCTAATTTTTTCTGATGGAAAAACCTAGCTCTGGTGTCTAATCTAGCACAGTTCTATCAAGATATTATTTTGTAAGGCTTACAGAAAACTAAGTATCTTCTCTTGCCCTACATTTTGAGTTCTTCCTTCTTTTTGTGTCTGTGAATCCCTTAAAGTAGGGCTTACAGTGGACTTAGAAATGCAAAATTCTGAAACATTGTCTAAATTCTTTGTTTGTCTGCTTACTCATCTTTAAAACTGAGCAAAGACGGAGTATGTTAAAATAATAACACCAGTGAGAAGCAAGACTACCTTAAATCTTATTCTTCACAGGCATACAAGTAGTTGGTGAGATTGAGTCTCTGCCCAAGAGGTTTTCTACATGGCCATAATGCACACCTGTCTTCATTTGGTATAAGAGTGGTGAGTGTATTTTCCTCTCTTCATCCCCATGCAAAGTGCTTTTTGTTCAGCAACTTTATGTGATACAAAATTAATACATCAAAAGAGAAAAGACTAGTTTTTGCCAGATTAGTCTGCTGAGCTAATTCACTCGTGTAGTATCCCTAGTTCTGGCATAAGGAATGTGACAGTGAGAGATTACCAGACTAACAGTAATTACCAGATGGTTGTTGCCCTTACCTTCAGCTCCCCACTAAAAGAGGTCTGGCTTGTGATACGTGATACTTTATACAGCAACAATTGGTAATATCTGTATCTTTTCCTGCCTACCTTTGGGAAGAATCATGTCCATGCTCAGGCTGACACAATTCACAGCCATGTGTTTTAACATCAATCAAAACTGTGCAGGAAGAGCAAGGTGTACAGGCTGGGGGCGCATGATGATTGTCAGCCAGATCAGTGTATGTTAGTGCTCATTTGTGGGTAGGAACCCTTTGTCATTGTGTTCTCTATTGAATCTCCAAGGATTGGTGTATGAATGCAAAGCTAACAAAGTAAAACACTCTCCTGGGTGTACTCTTCTAGAGGAACGTAAGCACAATCATGTGATAGATGCTTATTGTTTAGTGCATTATAGGAAGGTGACATGGTACTACGGTGGTAAGGATAGTAGAGGACCAGCAAGTTTCTTGTGTAGAAGAATATGAGTTCAATTTACAGGAAATATTACTGCCCAGTTCTTAAAAAAAATATAGTTCTGACAATCACACAATTTAAGAATAAAAATGGTACAGTCATCTGTGGATGGAATTCTTTGGGGAGAAGACAACAGAAGGAAAGATTTCGAGTCCAGAGGAAAGGGGTCTGTAATCTGGGCAGACAGCTAGAGAGAGGTGATAATAATCTAAAACCAGGACAAACTCTCCAAAGAAGAGTCTGAAAAAGAATTTGAAGCAGTAGGAGGAAGCTAAGAGGGGGCAACGAGGTAGCTGTGTAGTCAGCTGCTAAAGGTGTCTAATGGCACAAGAAAAAGGTCAGGGTTTCTCAATTTGGCTTGAAGGTCATTCTACATTTCACTGAGAGTGGTTTCCCTGCAGTCTAAGGAAGGTGTTGAACTGGCATGGAGCTCTTTAGCCCTTCTCACTTCTGGAATTTGAGGTTCTATGGTATAAATTATTATTATTATTATTCCTTAGGGGGATTTGTCTCTTTAAATCCTCCAAGGACTTTTGAACCTTGGACTCTCTTAATAAATAGCTTTAGCAATCTGGGGACACTGGAAGTCTGCATGGGTAGGGACTACTTATGTACAGGTAATAGTTCAATTAGTTCTGAAGCCTTTGCTGTTAGGTTCTTGTTTTGCTTTGCTTTTGGTTAGAGGAACGATATACAGAAAAGGCAGTTAGTTGTAAGTTACTCCAAACTTTATTGGAAGTGTAGTTTCACTTTAAGAAGACAGCACTGCTGTATGAAGAACGTTTTTTTTTGTGTCTACTCATTGCCCATTCCTGTCTCCTAGTGCTCCCTTTGTGTACAGCAAACATTCATGTGACTGTTTAGTGGATTGCAAAAGTGATCTGGGTTAACATTTACTTTATTTTAAAATGATTGTTTTTACCATAGCTCAGCTGCTTGGTCTTGCCTGTTACCTGCTCTCAGAAATACCTGCACAGGTACAAGGGGCTAAAAAGGCAGTGTGAAACCCCGTTGAATTTTGCTGTCCCTTTGAATAATACAGTTCCCTGCTCTGATCTGGCCCAGCTGCCTCATCTTGGCTCAGGCTGCTGAGGAAATTTCTAAATTTTGAGGAACAGCTGTGGGAAGGTCTGTGAAACAGAGCCATATGAGGTAAAGAAGGAAAATTAAAGGCTGAGGTGGAGTTTTTGGTGACTTAAGGATTAAAAGAGGAAAATACTAACATGGGAACATATGAAAGCCAAACTGAAAAGACTAGGGACTTACTGAAAGTAAGCAACATGGCGAGAGTAAGGCTGTATTTCTCCAGTAGCAAAAGCTAATTTTATCACCCAAGCTTCTACTTATTTGTCCAGCAAGGATTTGTTTGGTATTTTATTAGCTGGTGAGTGTACTAGTCCTAATGATGTTACATTTTAAACTTATGTTTTATGTCTGTTAACTTCTAACTTAACTGTTTTAGAATCTTAAGCTGCACAGGTGTCTTGTTTGTGCGGCCTCTGTTCATAGCTGAAGGTGCCTAAAATCTGACTGGAGCAGTGATAGAGGTAGACTTTTTGTAGCGCACTCAGCTTATACAATGTAGTTATTAGAAGGGATGTGTTATGTGTTTTTACTCACTCACATGGGAAGCATCAAGATACAGTACTTCTGGGTTGATAAGAACAGAAAAGCCTTTCCTATTCTGGGCCTTTTTGCATCTTAAGCATATTTTAAATAAATTGATGGGTTGAGGACGTCCTGTGGGTTCTAAATGGCATTTATGGGGTTTTTGTTAGTTATTATCTTCTGTTTCATGAACTTAATGTAACTGTAAAATACTTCATTTTATTGAAAACTTTTAAGTAATTCATAAAACCTGGCAATTTTAGTATTTTAAAAGTCTAGGAAAATTAAGAAGAGTTTATCTTAGTAAGTTCAAAATCTGTCCTGAAACAGTGTGACACCCATCCTTCCAATCAAAGGAAGGTGTGGTTGTCTGAAAGCCTTAGATGTACAACAGCCTTTGTTTTTCAAGAAGAAAGAGTATTGAGAAAATATCAGTGGCTTTCTAATATCTCTTAAGGATGTAATTTAATGGTGATGTTTTGCTGTTAGGTCTTGAATGATATTTAGGCAGACATGAATATGTCTGATAGTGCCTATATTGAAAGTGTATTGAAGTAGTGTATTTTTTACAAATAGTTTCATTGATATCCCACAGAAGTGGATGTTACAACATTAGAGCTGCATAAAGCACAGTGTTTTATTAGTTTTTTCTTTTAACAGTATGTACAGACCTATATATTTCTGCTTGGAAGCTGGTTCAACAGGTATTGGCTGTACATGTGTTCCAACAGACTATGGCAGAATAAATATTTTGATGCCCAGCACTATCCAGTGTTACCTTTGCCTCACTGAGAGACCATTAGTCAGCAGACAGGCAATGTTTTGATGTTGCTTAGACTCTGAACTGATTAGTCTGAATTCTCATGAGTTTGAGACACACCTAAACAATAAAATGTGGTACTAGAGTGTGCTATAGGAGTTTTTACAGTGTTCTTTTGGAGTACCTCTTCTAAAGCATAATTACTTATTTTTGTAAAAACTTTGTTATCTAGATTTTCCATATGTCAGGAAAACAGTTCAGTAAAACTAGGTTTGGAGCGCAGAAGCCCTGATTCTCTGGATCACTTAATATAATTACATAGTTGTTTATGGTTTGTTTATGGCTCTGTAGACTAAAGTTAAAAATATTTTAACCATATGAATGTTTAGATAAGAGTGATGATGTAATTGTGAACAATTCAGGGTTTTAAACAACTGTGACGTTACTTTAAGTTTCATAATGGATTCTTTGGTTAGCTGGGAGTCTCGGGCATTATGTCAGTTATGTCACTCCCTGAAATCCTTAACAGGGCTTTAAAAAAAAAATCAATATGTTATTTATTGTCATAGGAGAGGTAGTCAACTAAACATTCTTCTGCTGCTAAATATAGCCAGCAAGCCGCTTATGCGTCAGGACTCTGGCAGATAGTTTTACTGCAAGTCAGTGAAAACTTTACCAGTTGGTTGTGTTCTCCATGTGAACAAATACCAGCTTCTTGGATCTCGTTTTTCACATTCCAGTAAGCAGTGTTTTTGGTGTTTGCTGTAGAAAGTTTATCCTTGTCAAGGGCTAGAAAAAAGCACATTCTTTGCTGAAGTGTAATACACAGTAAGCTCAGAAATTTCTCATGTTACATCCATGGTTGATGAGTAACTAGGCTAATTTCCATACAGACAACAGTCAATGACAAGTTACCGAATAAACACAGCAATATCTGAAACTAGACCTGTATAATTTTTATAGCACTTTTGAAAGTCTTTTGGATATTGTTGCAGTTTAAGTGGGAGAAGTGCACTGTAAACTCACACTTGTAAATAAATATATGAAATATTAATATTAACCACTTTATAGATACGTAAATTAATTTCCCTCTTTAACAGTAGTTTTGGGAGAAACTTACAGGAAAATTATTTGTATATCTTCTGCTTCAGATGTTTTAATATGTGTAATGTTCCAAAGAGAAAGAGAACTGTTTTTCAGCAACTTGTTAGAATTCCTTGAATTTAATATCCACTGAAAGGCAAGTGATCACTCAATTATGTCTGATGCTTATTTCTGAGTAAATGTTTGAATATCTAAAACAGGCCTGCATAATAAGGTTATCGTCTCAGATTAGTGGATCAGGAGCACTCAATGACTAAGCAGCTGTGCACTTGACTGAGATAGAGGAACCAGTCTTTCTTTATTCCTGACCCATTGCTTGAACCTTTGGCTTTTATAATGGGACTGCTCTGGCAGATGGGTTATATTAAGCTAATAATCTTGTAACAGAAACAAGAAAATCAGAAGCGACTGGCTTGTTGAAAATGAAAAATAAATGTATCTATTCCAGAGCACTATCTGTTGAGTAGAGTGCCAGAACTGGCCTTCCAGCACCAAGACGAATGCTCTTTCTGCAGGGTTGGCAGGTACCAGACACTTCATTCTGAAAGCTGTTTTTGAAACGGATACTACTTCTTCAAATCATCTCATGCCTAGTTCACATGTCTCCTGCTATTCTAGGTACTGTTTATATTGCAGTGCTTTGACTAGTGCTCTTCCCAGTTCAGACTTCTGTTGACAATCTGTCAGCACCACTGATTAAACCCTGGCACAAGGAGAGTTAGTACTTAGCAGATCATTTCCTGTGCTCTGCCCTTTTACAGTCTAGGAACAGTTTGATATATCCACACTTCTCTTCCCACTCTGAAGCAATAAAGCAGGAGGAGGTATATAATCTTGTTCATTAGTAATTCATGATTTTCTCTGTTTATTATCACATCCATTGTTCAAATGCAGAATTCAGTGCCTTTTGCTGTCAGGTTCTGTGTATTGTATTTACTAATTAAATTCAGGAAACAATGGAATAATTATCAGAACTGGTAGAATACAGTAACTTCACATTATTTCCTGGGCTTATATATTTCTTATTTAGAGCTGAAGCTAATGAGGTGTTAGAGTGATGCACAGCAGCCAAGATTATGCTAATCTGGCTTTAGTGACATGAACAGGAGAATTTTAGAGCTTTTATAAAATCAAGTATCCTGTTCAGACAGGTGAACAAAAGAATGGAGGAGTTTGATTCTCTAAAATGAAATATATTAAGAGCATTAATGGTGCCTAAAACACTTTCTGATGTTGGCAGTGTCTTTTTCTATTTTGCATAAAAAGATAGGCAAAAAATAGCTTGAATTGAAGTGTCTGGTTCTAAAGTATGTGCATTAATTATTAAAACCACAAAGCCTATTTTGTTGTAGAATCATTTTGAAGGAAAAAAGTGGTCTACACAGTTAGTTAGTTAAATTTATTTTTTTTCTTTGGAAATATGTAAGTGAACAACTATATCTGCTTGTATGTTGTCATCTTTGAATGACATGAATGGATGATCCAGTTATCCAGCAGTGGCAAAGGTTATTCTAAAATAAAGTTTTATCACCTGCTGGCTGAGGGCACAATCCATACAAAGACCTTAGCCAGGAATGGTGTGTAAGAATAAAATGAAAAGGTAAATCTGTAGTAAAAAGTTGGG
Source organism: Phoeniculus purpureus (assembly GCA_028565055.1). Classification (NCBI taxonomy): domain Eukaryota; kingdom Metazoa; phylum Chordata; class Aves; order Bucerotiformes; family Phoeniculidae; genus Phoeniculus; species Phoeniculus purpureus. Next base: position 16,541 of record JAOXOE010035653.1, read on the forward strand.
GTTTTTTGAGTTTAAAGGCCACGTAGTTTATTTAAATAAAGAAGAAATGGGTCAAATTAATTCCTCTTCAACCCTCAATCTAAATTCTGAAGTCCAGTAGATTGAAAGAGGGAATTTCTGAGATGATGTTGCATTTTAAATGAACTCAGTGGATTAAAACTGTTGATTGGCATGATTGTCCTTTATGCAGAAAGCTCTCAGCTAGCATTTTTATTTTAATTACATGTAAAGCTACTAGGAACAGTACAATAATGGCTTTCTTTAATTATTTGTTTATTAATCTTTTATTGATGACTGCAAGTGGTATTCAGATGCACAGGGTATAATTTCTGCTTGCCTGTTCCTAAACCTTGAATAAACTTCCCATTTAGAAACTCATAGAACCAAAACACCTGCTTTTTACAAATTACAGCAACCTGGAACACTAATAAAAGGTTAGAATTCTTAATTGTACTGATAAATTACTAGTTCATTTAGGAGTCTCTTAATTAACTAGAAATGGAGCATTGTTGTTATGTCCTCAGATTATCTTGGGACCAAAAGCAGTTTACTAGGGTAGACTCTTCTAAGAAAAAGTCTTTGTGCTTCTTGATCATAACTTAATACTGCAACATTGGCTGTTGTCATCAATGTTCTAGTACTTACTTGCTGTGTAGTGCATGGCCAGTAGCTGTGAATAAGTTAACTTAGCCTGAGTCATAAATGATAATAAATGTTTTACTATGGTGTTGGTATCTTGCTTCAGAGGTGGTTGTATCTTGGAGTTTCAAGAGTTACTTAAATTTTTCCAGTGTGAGGTAAAGGCTTATTTCACTTCAGCAGTAGTTGTGTGCTGACTCACAATGGGCCAGCAAGGTTCCGCCCTTTAGATCAGTCTGTTCTACTGCGTGCCTGGTTCACAGCAGCTGCACAGCTTTTTGAGCAGTAATAAAAGGTGAGGGAAAGAGTAACAGGAGAATGATCATTATCATTGGTCAGGGATCCTGGAAATATGTTGGGTTTGCACCTATCCTTTGCTTTACAAAAAGGGATATACTGAGGTAACCCCTGGCCTCCGTTCAGTTTTACTAGCTCAGTGATTCTCCAGTTTTGGGCTGCTCCTGGAATTCCCCATTTCAAGTTAATCAGAAATTCACTGTATTCTGTCTTTAGAGAAGCCAGTTCTCTAATGTAATGGCAATTGCAATTTGGAGACTTCGTGCAACTGGCACACCAAATAGATTATTCTGGTGTCACACTTAAAACAACATCACTGTCAATGGAGACAAATGAGGTATCCTTGAAGAAAATGCCTACCTTTAATGGCAAGACTATAAGCACAGGACGCCTATGTGAACAACAAAGAACAAGTATTTGTAGAGAACAAAAGCACGTGAATTTTGCTTAAGGTTTTCTTTCTTTTTTTAAGGGATTTTGGCAGGTTTTCTTGTTTGTGTTTTTACTTAAGATTGAGTATATTGGTATATGAAAACATTTCTCAGCAGACAGACTTAAGCCGTTGTTAGTTACATTATGAATAATGTGACCACATGCACTATTTGCAGAAAACAGGAAGCAGCTTTCTGTCATATTTCCTTTCTGGGGAATGCTTCATCATGGCATTGCTCAAAACTAAATGTTAATTTGTCAGTTCTGGGAAACGCCCAGTATTGCACCGGGAAGAAAGCGGGTACAAGCAAATTTGTTTCAGTTATTAGAATGACCAATAATATTTTTTTTCAATCGTCAGAATTATTGACTGATTATTTGGTTTCTTCTTGTGCGTGTATGGGAGCTAAAAGGAAACTTTCAGTAGGGCCAGTGATCTTTCTGCAGTGATGAGAATTGCTGTGTGCCAGATCTTTGGGTAATGATGTCTTCTGAGAAAAGGTTAAGTGCTCCGTTAGCAGAATCAGTGGAGATGTGTCTGTTTAATAAACTTAAATAAAATAACCAATTAATAAAAATTTGGGATCTGCAGGAGAAGTCGTCATTGTGCATAAACTTAGAGTGTTAAAAGCGCTTTTATAAAAACATTCCACTTAAACTAATGTTTTCCAGTGAGAAGTTCATGAAATGCTTCTTGAAAGAGGCATAGGTTTCTCCAGTCAGTCATTCTGAAATGTTTTAGATGGCAATTACTTGAGGCTGAGGCCCTTTGTCTGGGAGACGTGTGTTTGCTGCACATCCATGGTCAGAGCCAGTCTGTTTGATCTCAGTGGCAACTTCAGGTTTCTATCTGTTTCAGTTTGTGCATCTGTAAAGTGAAGGACATTGTTTTAACTTGCACTGGCGAGCAGTGGTACAGCAATAATCAACAACAGGCTTGCTTAGTGAGTCTCATGTGTAGCTGCAAATGACGAGTGAGAGAAAGGGAGGTAGCCAGCATTTACTGATGGTATCCTTTGAAGGCTTGGTGATGACTAGCATGTTAATTAAAACCTGAGTGAATGTAGTTAATTATGTCTGATGTTATTTCTGGAGCTGAAACACAGACGAATCTGACTCATTGTAAACACTCCAAAAAAAGTTATTAGAGGGAGCTATGCTGGATCTGTTGCTGCATGGGATTTTTAAAGAACACCTTTGGTGGGTCTATGGGTGAACACAGCTTCTGGGAAAGATTTTCATAAAAACAAAACAATTCTAGCAGTACAGTATTCAACAAATGGAAAGCAGCATTACTTTCAATGTTAGAAAACTGTTTTTTTCTAAATGCTTTTTTCTCAATCTTATTTCTTTTCATGCTAGGACTGAACAACTACTTTGCTTTGGAAAAAAAGAGGGCATGCATATTTCTTTCTACATTGGCTTTTTGCAGATAAGGCTTTTACTTTACAGACCTCATTAAGCAGTCAGTTGAGCAGGCTAAATGAGTGTTCCAAGTAGTAACGGATACTTACTCCATCTAAGTACAACAAGATTATGAGATACTGAAACACTGAGTACTTAACTGGCACAGTATAATTTATATTGCAAATAAATGTATTGGGTAAATAATTCAGGTGTTTATGATAGCAACATGATCTTGTATCTGTTAACAGGTTACATCTGGGACATTAGATGAGTGGCAACATGTTCCAAAAATTAGTGCCTTCTTTTTAAGATATTTAGTACTGAATGCAAAGTGAGTAGGTAGAAATCTTTCAACAGAACATGTTTGTGAAAATCAAGTTGCACTGTACACACGCTATTTTTTTTTTTAATGCTCTACATTGTTATGATACTTACATAACATTGTAAAATCTTCCTTGATTTCTCCAGGCTTGGGTTACATTTTTTTCAAATATAAATACGTTCAGGCTCAAACAATTCATGTGTTGGGAAGTACAAAGCATCACCAAAAAATAAAAGCAACACTATGGCTGTAAGAGGGTAATTAATTTTATTAGCAGCAGAGTTCATGAAGCCTGGCTTCCTTAATTGTCTTGTTCAGATTCTCATATATAAGGTATAAACTATTCTAGCACGAGGCATTTACCTCTCTCCTATACAGGTTCTCTGGTGTATGAGAAAGAACTGTATACTTTTTTTTTTCCCCTTTCATACAGAAATTACTGTCACCCTCTTCTCCATCTTGCTGAGTATCTTCAGAAATCTCTGTGAAATGTGGTTTTTAAAAGGTCATATTAAAAAAAAAACCGTAAACTTCTTTTAATAAAACATTGCTAGTGGTTAGAAAGTTTGTTCTAATAGTAATCTGAAGGATTTCTAGTTTGGATTTCAGAAAAGGGTTTCTTAGTTGAGTGAAAGAAAGGAGATGAACTCTGTTAAAATAGGAGCGTTAACTGTGTGGGTCAAGTACCTGAAAACAGGAACCACTAATTAGATGAACCTCTGGACCATATTAACCAGAGTGTTGGGAATATTTTCTTTACAAAAATTCATTTGATGATTATACCTGAAAATAAAGTTATTTCTTACCGGCTCAGTCTGAATCACCTCTATACTACAGCTAGTTCATTGTAGCTGTAAGTAGTCACACGATAAAATGGTAAATCTGCTGACTCAAAGCAACCTATACAGATAAGAAAGTGTATTCTGCAGGGCAAGGTTGGTTTTCTACTGCACCCCAAAATAAGGTTGCATCTGCTTTTGAAGAAGATGGAAAGAAACAAGGATGGATTTTGCCACTGAAAAACAGTGTATACCCTGACAGCTAATACAGTGGGAATATTTATGTTGTAGAAAAGCTGCTGCGTGTAGATGCTTCATTTACAGTTTTAAGTAGTGAGTAACCAAACTCTTCAAGTTACTGCAGGGTCCCTCATGTGATTTCTGGAGTGATGATTAATATCTGTTATGTGGGCAGTAGTTCCAGAGATGTTAAAGCCACACTGCATAAGACTGCCTTCTCAGTTGGCTACTGTTAAATTACCTCTCGCAGAAACAGGGTAACATATGACATCTACTTAAATGATTTGCTGCACTTGCAGGCTAGTCCATTTTGTTTGAAAAAATTTCTATTCCTCCCTTGCTGAGTATATAATTTCTAATGCTAGTTGGTATTTGCATGTATGTTTATAGGATAAAATTACTTTAAAGACATGGACAAAAGATAAAATTGAAAAAAAAAATATTAAAATTAACATTTATGATGGCACTCACTCATTGGATCACTAACTTTTGAATTAGGTATAGCAGATAATTTCTACTTAACATGCATTTTTAAATGGCACTGGAAAAAATTTCTCAGGTGTTTGTAATTTTCCAAAACAGATCTCTCACACTTATGGAAATATAAATTGCAAATTCAGTGCACAACAGAGTAATCCCTTGATGTAGAGCAGCTAATTACATTAAGCAACAACAATCAAATATGCTTAAATCTCCTACAAAGCAGCTTTTTATCTAACTTAAGTAGTAAGTAAAAATAATTCTGCAGTTACTAACAAGGGGTTAATTGCCAGGATGTTAACATATACAGGTTTTTCCTTAACTTTACTTAGGACAATGATGAGGTAAGATAGAAGATATGGCTGCTTCCAGTAGAAGTTAACTGGGATTGAGAGAGTGTGTTAGTGATTATCTTACATATAAAACAGCTTCTGAATTTGAAGTGATGGGATGCTGGGAAAGACACACTTGCCCTAGTGCCTCCAGGCTGGGACAAGTCCCTGGTGGTGGCAGCTAGTGAGAAGTTAATGCTTCAGAAATTGAAGCAGCTAACAGTATAGAAGTCTCATATTAGTCATTCTACTACAGAACAAGGCTGACTTTTACATAGACTACTAAAATGACTCCTGAAAAGCAAACCAACAAAAGTTCTTAAGCTTTCTAATGCCTCACCCTGCTCTTTTGCCTAGAAAGTTAGCTTATGTCTCTTTAGCTGTAATTTATTTGTGGAGATTTGACAAGAATTAGAGGCTAGAGCTCTATCATTTAAATTTTCTCTGGGTGACAATCAATTCATAGTTGAGTGCTTGCAAATTATTTCCAGCTTTGTTGCATGCCAGGCTTTTCCAGTTACTGCTTCTTGCTCTGGAAATAAACATTAAATGGAGATATGGCTTAATCACTGTACACTAGGAATTCTGTGAAATACAATTTTAAATGCACCTGCCTTTTCATGTGCATGCTGAAAAGCGCCAAAGGCTTTTATAGCATTTTGTACTAGACTGCAAACTAGACTGAAATAAATACAGTTTAAGAAAATTCTGAGTAAAATATCAGATGGCTCCTAGTGAGGCAATAATATTGTAGCAAGTTTTAATTAAGTCAATATTTTTAGAAATAGAGGCTTTTTATGAAATGATTACCAAAACATGATTCAATGTGATAAACATGATTTCAACTTCAGTTGTAGAGGTGTATCACATTGCTGTATCACATCAAACTCTTGCTAGTGAAGGAAAAATATTTTGGTCTTCATACTTTGAAGTTGAAGCTCCAAAATCCATAATCCAGACTAAAGTGTAGACTTCAATTGGTAAAGTTTTATGATTTTACCCTTACAGTCTAATGCTTTCGTACTATGTGCATCCTGAGGTATATTTTGTGTTATGAAACATAACTTCGAAGCTCCCTACTAAAAACTGCTATATTTAAGAAACAGTTTCACATCATGAAGTAGGGGCATAATGAAATGAAATTTATGAACTATTTTTTTTCTGAAGGCCAGAATGCAAGTGAATTACAAATTAATGTTTTAGGGCGGTATTGCCTCTTTTAGGTATTTGGAAAGTCAACAAAATAATCAAAAATGAAGCTGAAACGGCAATAAAAGCTTTCTAGAAGTGGTCTCTTTCCTGTTGAGACTGCTAAGTCATTACAGTTAAAATATGTCACTAAACTGCAGCAGTACACAGAACATAGAATTTTGGGGAGATTGTGTTTCTGAAAGGAGGTGTTTGTGGGTAACAAAAACATCTTTGTATTGAAGAGACAGGAGCGTGTTTGTGTTTTATATGTTTACCATCCACTGAGAAAACATTGATTTCTGTTGAAGAAATTCTGGATCTGACCTGTAGCAACACAAAATGGAAGTCTAGCTCCTACACATTTCCAAGAAATTCTGGAAATAGGAACATGAGTAAGAGGAACGTGCAGTGCTGAAAGCATTACAAGCTCTGTGGAGACAGTACTACATGCTCTGACAGTTTTCCTAAGTGACAGAGGTAGACAGTTTTATAATTACCAGCTGACTCTCCTTTCATACAGCACCTCTTTCTTTGTATTTTCAGTCTTCCACAAACTCTGCTACTACATAGTGCTATTGATGTGTTTGAATATGTGATTTAGGGAGGAAGTAGACGCAAGACTGTTGAGACCTAACCTGAAAATGGAAGTCAAACTGTTGAGACTTGCTTATCTTAAGTCCATCCTAGTTGTGTGATTCCATAATTCCTCCTAATTATGGTTCTTTGTTATGTAGTGCCTAGAGGCAAGATAAAATGTTTTGTGTGTGCTTAGTGTCTTCTCCAGAGGTCTCAAATTTGAGGAAAAAGTCTAAGAAAGCTAAGACAATTTATGGTATCATACAAATGCTGGTTATTAGCGTGACAGTGAATCCTTGATATGGAAATACCATGGTCATGACACTATGTAGTTCTTTTCATTAAACTTTAACTTAGATCCAGACTCAGTGTGAAGTGAAGTCAGTGTTCATACAAAGTGTCTGAGCCCTTTGTAGAACAGAGATGCATAAAGAAGTAGAGAATAGCATGAACTAAGAAGTTTGCATAAAATATATTTTATCATAATTTTCATTCCTGATCCTCATGTTTTCCAGAGTTCTTAAATTCCAGACCGTAGAGCTTGCAAAACTTTCCTGGAATATAAAATAAGATGGTTAGTTATGTCTGTGTGCATTAACTTCTAAATCCAGCATATATTTTAGCAAGTCTTGGTGTTCTATTATGGATATTAGTAGCATCAAACCACCCCATGATTTCCCGAGTCTATAGAGAGGACATGAGAGTTAACACTGATTAACGGATAACAGTGTGATTTATGTCCTGTGGAGCTTTGTTACATAGGAAGTGATGGTGAAACAGGAAACATGGTATTGTATGAAAACATCCATAAGTATGTAACTAGAGGAAAAAGCTGCAAAAATGATTACTGCAAGTCAGTGCTGTACACTTCTGTATAAAAATATTTATTACTGTGCACAGCTGGATACTAGAATAGTTTCTAATAATGCAAGTGACTAACTTAAATGAACTTTGCAATCAAGCCTTGGGCCTCAGGGGAGGAAGAAAAAGAACATGCGGACACTGACCAGAGTAATGGTATTTTGGTTTAATTAAGGCCAAAGAAAGAAAATATTGAATGGCAACAAATGGAAAGTTTTTCCAACTTATTTAACCAAATTGTTTGATACTTAAAACTAGTATTCTAGAGGATGATGATGTTTTGCCCTTTGGTGAAATAGAGTAAAAGGAAACATGTCAAAGTAGTTGCAGTATTTGTGTTGACCTAATTGACTTGACCTCATCAAAATGACAAGATGAAGTTTGTCTGTGTATGTCTTTTTTTTTCCTTCCCCTTTTTAGTGGCTACTGAAGTACACATGTATATGTTTATCCCAACGCTGAAAAACATTTAAAATATGCTTAACTGTGATCACTTGTATTATGAAGCTGCTTAGTATGACAGAGTTGCTGATAGCAGCAAAAGATTAACGTTGAGTTATCATAGGCTTAACAGGATGCAGTTACCTTGTACTAACCCAATTCTGTGTGTGTGAAAAGAATTTTGTCATTCTGTCTTGTTCTAGCATGTTTGTTCTCCTTACTGTTTGACAATACAAAATATAATACAAGAGTTTGCTTCTGTTCTAGCATCAAATTCTGTAAGAAATAGGTCTCACTACAGGAGAAGTTCTGGAAGATGATCATACTCAGACAACCATTTTCTGGGACTAGAACATGTGCTTAAAACACATATTCTAAGACTTAATGTGAAAACTGTGCTTCTCAGTAAGTCCAAAGGTGTAACTTTAGTTAACCTCTATGTAAAAAAAAAAAATAAATAATGTTACATACTATTGTTACTATTGGCCAGATGCTTTCAACTCTTCTTTATATTCTTCCTAACATTGTGGGAGATGAGTGTAATCCTTAAAGTAGTTTTAAGGATGTCAGTCATAGTGATGGATAAGAAGAGACTGCAGACTCAGCTTACAGTGTTTGAAGATCTGGGATGGGAGTAGTGTTGATATCTTGGTAAATAAACTGGTGAGTAGTTTGAATGTGAGAACTGGGGAGTGGAACATCCTCAGATACACACATCCACTTAGATTTTTGACACAGAGCTTTTCTTGTTCAATTAGACCAAATAGCCCATTATAACTCTCAGAGAAAACTGCTGCTAAAAACCTAGAAGCAGTTTGCAGTGGCTGCTAGTTATATTTAAAATCCAAGTGCTGACAATAAAATGCATAAAAATTGAACAAAAGCTTATCTTGTACATTCATCTGAAGCTGCCAAATTAATTGCTAAGCAGCCGAGAATATATGCATTTCCTACAAACATTAGTTGGTCAATGGCAGAGTAAAAATTGCCAGCCAGATTCCATTTTAGAAGAAATAAATTTTAGAATTTTTTTCTGCTTCTCGGAAAACGTACATCTCTTTTCTCAACTAAAAAAATTAATTTCATAGAAGGTTACCAGACAATATTATAATGATAAAGTGTTTAGCCTTACCTAAAATCATTAATCCTGTCTGAAAAATAAATGTGTTGCCTTTACAGACTAAAAAAAGTTGTGGCAATGCTACTTTATCAAATAAATATACTGATAGATATGAAGGGAAGAGTCCAATGACTTTCTCAAGCAACTTCAAAGAAAGAATTAGGAGTTACTAAATCATCCCGTAATCAGTGCTTTCTCTGACTTACTTCCATTTGTAAATTCTGTAAATGAAAGTTTTCTGAGGAACACTTATGTAATCAACTCCATTCTATAATTTTTATGGAGTATAATCTTTATGTTGAAGGCTAGGGTTTTTATTAATTTAAGCCTAGATTTTATTTCTGTCCAATATGCCAGCAATAACTATAGGAGAAGAAATCATTAGGACAAAGTGGTTTTAGTTCTAAAAAAGGAAGAGAAGAATGAATTACTTTTTAGGCTTCTGTATAAACCAGAACCAGTTCTAGTTTGAGTGACCATGCTTAGCAGAGAATGCTTGTCATCACAGGCAGAATTACATTTGGACTTGTAATGTCACTAAAATGTGATTCACTTATCTAGGGCTTGTTTGTTATTGAATGTTTACAGCAATCTGTTGCTAGTATGACCCCGAAAAATACTGTTTGTAGACTGTCTATTAGCAGAGTAATAAAGTAGTAATAAAGAAAGCTCTCCTGCCTGATATGTGAAGTTGGTTAGAAATAAGGTTAGAGAAAATTGGAGATAACTTTGTCTCCCTTTCCTGCTTTTGAGTTCTGAAAAAGGAGGGTATATAAGTGTTTATTGCAAGCAGTGGATTGTGCAGGCTAGGTTTTATTTGAAGAAAAAAGCAAATTAAACTAGTAGGGAGTAGTAAGTTGAAGAGAAGAAGCTCTTTCTAGTGTTCCCAAACAAGACACTGCAGAGAATACTGATACAGGGTGGTGAAAACAAATGGGAAACTGTAAGTTGCATTACAAGTGGGATTTGTAATGCTGGAATCTGTTTTGGTTGTTCTTTGTTCTCCTTTTAGTGCTACATGTGGTGTTGGTCGCTGTGACATCAGGAAAAATTGTATTTGGGAAAAAAATCAGATTTGTGTGACATTAGTCTCAGACTTCTTTAATTGTTTTGTTTTTAAAAAGTTTGATGGATATATGGCATGAAATGTTCAATATGGGAAGGATTTTAGGTCAAGCCGAATCACAAATGTGCTGCAAGAACAGAGATAATAGTATCACAGGATGTTAGGGGTTGGAAGGGACCCAAAGAGATCATCCAGTCCAACCCCCCTGCCAGAGCAGGACAAAAGTATCTAACATAGATCACAGAGGAACATATCCAGGCGGGCCTTGAAAGTCCCCAGAGAAGGAGACTCCACGACCCCCCCGGGGAGCCTGTTCCAGTGCTCTGTGACCCTCACAGTAAAGAAGTTCCCCCTTGTGTTGAGGCGGAACCTCCTTTGCTGCAACTTACACCCATTGCTCCTTGTCCTATCACAGGGAGTAAGTGAAAAGAGCCTGTCCCCCCACTCCTGGCCAGCCTTCAGATACTTACAAACATTTATCAAATCCCCTCTAAGTCTTCTCTTCTCCAGACTAAAGAGCCCCAAGTCCCTCAGCCTCTCCTCATAAGCTATGCCCTCCTGTCCAACATTCAACCCATCACTGCCAGGTCACCTCTAAACCATGTCCCTCAGCACTATGTGTCTGCCTTTAAATACTTCCAGGGATACAGACTCCTCCACTGCCCTGGGCAGCCTGTTCCAATGTTTGATAACCCTTTCTGTGAAGAAGTTCTTCCTAACATCCAACCTAAACCGCTCTTGGCATAGCTGGCAACCATTTCATCAGGTCCTATTGCTTGCCAACAAGGAGAAGAGACTGTCCCTCTCCTTACTCCAACTTCAGGTAGCTGTAGAGAGTGAAAAGGTCTCTCCTCAGCCTCCTTTTCTCTAGGCTAAACAACCCCAGTTCCCTCAGACTTCTTCATTCAGTTTTATATTATCCTAAATACCTAAACTGCAACAAAAAAATCCAAAACCTCAATATCACAAAAATAGTCTGAATGAAATATTAGTGCCAACATTAAACTCCCCGTTACAGTGCGTTGCTTTATGCGTGTCCTTCCTTGTGTCAGTACTTCAGGGGACTCCAACAGCAAACATAGTTTCATGACAGAACTGCAGCTTGCTTTCGTAGTTTCAGCATCAGTGCTGTCCCATGCGATTGAGTCACGGGTTTAAAAAGTTTAATTGGGAAAGTACCTTTTTGAGCTGAATCATAAAATGTTCAAACTTGCCGCGGTGCATCACTGTCCCTGAAACTGTGTCAGATTCGGGGATGTGGTGCTTCCCTCTGCTGGCTGACCCACAGAGAATAAACTTGAGAATTGAGGTGGTAGTGTTGTCATTGCAGTCTCTTTAAATACGAAGGATTAAATTCTTACCTGTACCACATAACAGCTTTATATCATGTAGTGATTAAATTATATCAGGCAGCTTTGGGAAGGAGTAAGTACACTGATCTTTTGTGCCTACTTGTAACTAATGTACAAAGTGCATGCAATGAAGTATTTGAATTTTGCAAGGAAGTCTTTTATCCAGCATGGAACCCTTGAACCATATGGCTTCTGGCTGATATATCAAATAGTCTTATTTTTCAGCCAAACTTCAACAATTAAAATTCTCCTTTAATTTCAGATATGAATTTGTGCATAAATCTCATTCTATGAGTTGATGCAAAAATCATGCATGTTTTATGGTCACAGAAAGTAAGATAACAGTAAAGAACGCTAAACTTCTGATTGCTGATATGCTCTCCATGGAATGAGTTAGCAGTGATGGCAATATTGTAATTAACATGAGCATTCCAAGAGGCTTAGTACAGCTTAAGACTGCACTGTATAGAAGGGCCTCATGCTGTGAACACACAGGGTGTGGTATCAAGTGATTAAGAGACTTCTGTTTGTACCACAATTTCCTCCTCCCTTAAATAATCCAATTTTGCCTCTGTTAAGTGCAATGTTGCAGGTTCTTTACTGTTTTGGTTAGAAATGAATGGCTCACTGAGAGGCCTTTCCTTCCCTTCCAAACGCACGTTGTTATGTTAAATTATTTGTAGCTACTGAAGGATGCTGAGGTGGGCTCCCTCAAGATCCACAGAGACTAAAGGACTTTGCTCAGGACTATACATTTGTTCAGCTGGATCTGCTGTACGTTTGTGCAGTATTTATCCTGTAGAAAGAGGCAGAAGGCTAATTCTGCCAGTGTTGTGCTTGTGCATTTGAAAAAGAAAAATGAAAATTGGCTGGCCAGGAATTGCCAAAGAGATTTTTTTTCTCCTGTGGAACGTTTCCATTTAAGTGCATAGAATTGCATTTGCTCATTTGCAGGTGCAAGTTATTGTCAAAAACAGGAAAAGTTTTGAGAAGAAATTTTCTGTTAGGGAGCAGAGAAGAAGAAAACTGCCAATTATATGGCTCAGCTTCATGGATTAAGTTTCACACGGGAGATCTGAATAAATAAAAATTTAAAAATAAAAATTTTCAACAATTCATAGTTAAACCAACTTATGCTGTTTCTGTGTTGAATGTTCCAGGACTCAGTAGCATGTATCTGCATGGCTACATGATAAATGCATGGCAGATACATTCATGGTGTCATTTGGGTAGTGGACACTAGTCATAGTGCCACTTACCATGCAACTGCTTTTTTGGAATCTAGACCCCAACTCCATTTGGGGAAACTAAGAAACAAATATTTTTATGAAGTGGGATCAGTGTTTCTTCTATTTAAACGCTTTCCAACCCGAACTTGCACATAAAAAAAGAGGACTGTGACATTAGAATCAAAAAGTATATTTGGAGTAGGAAGCTGGTAATACCTTCTTTTGAAACCCCTATAGTGTGAGTCACCAACTCTTTTTCTTGAGTTTGATAACTGAAGAATGCTAATGTCTCTTTTAAACGGTTTTCAATATTGAGTCTCTGTAAAATAGTTAAATCTTATGGTTCATTTATCTTAAAGTAATTTAGAATTTTATTTCCTTGTTGAAGAAAGCCAAAGCTAGTGTTAACATGCATTTATGGTAGAGTTTGAATGCTTCAGTATTTCTAGACTTGGCTTGTTAGGTTTCTTGGCTAGTATTACCCAAGTTAGGAAAAAGATCCTAATCAGGAAAAATCCTGAACAGCCCATGCTCATGGGTGTTGGAACTTGTTTGTTGTTCCTCAGGTAGCAGGAGGAATTGTATAATAATAAGTTGTTGTAAAACTCCAGTAGAAATGAGAAGCTTGAATGGTAGTGAAATTTGTACAGGGCCTTAAAGTATAGGGGATCTAAGGTGACAGATGAATTGCAAAGGACAAATGAAAGCACAGTTGAGTACAGTCTGTTTGCCAGGCAAGCGTAACCTAATTGCTCAGAGTGTATGGTGTAAAATAATTTTCCATGGAATATTTCAATACTTCAAAAGTTGATTGGGTTTCAGTTTTGAGCAAAGAGCAATAGAGTTTCTAAAAAAAGGCTTCACTCAGCATTTGGATGGACTTATCAGAGACACTTGACTCAGGGCCACCCAGCAGGTATGTAGCAAAAGAGCCAAGTGAATAAGCTTGGGGGGGGTGTATCTGATGTGGCTGATGATTCAAAACAATTCAGAAACAGTCTTTGTGAAATGCCCTTTGAAAGAGGTCTAGCTTGGCCACATAGTTCATCTGAACTGCTTTAGACAGTATTGTGATGATGCAAGCCTTTTGAACCAAGATGATGCTTAAAGCAATTTTTTAATATTGCATTGCTGTAATGAAACAGAGACCAAAACAGAAATCAAAATGATGGTGCATTGAGGGTTATTGGGGTTTTTTTTGTCTAAAATCAGTGGGAGAGCATGAGATCTACTAGTAAGTGAGAGATTAATTTTTTGCAAAGACTTTATTTTGACAGATACTCCTGGCATTTATTTTTATCACTACAAATACAACAATCTAATTTTTGGTACATTTGCTTAGTTTTCTTTATGAGTTCCATACTTTTTTGGGTGTGACCTGAGCTAATTAAGTGATGTTTCCTCCTGAGAGCTGTCAGTTTTTGCAAGCAAGGTAACAGCTGCACCATGCTGAAGAGGAGTGACTGAACTTGTATTAGAGTGGTATTTCTGCCTGGTTAGATACAGTAGTTAAGTTGATAGTATCAAGGAATACAGGAAGTTTTCACAAGTGTATAACTGAACTTGCACAAAGACTTAAGAATGGAAGGCTGTCATTGGCCAGGCAAGTATCCACATTGCTGCCTCTTTAGAGTTCACAGCCACAGTTAGGGTGACACTTGAATTTCGTTTTGAGTGGAAATTTTAACTTTCAGCAAGTCATTTGGAGCCTTTGTTCTGTAGTTTCCCTGTCCATATAATAGAAACAGAATCTGAGTCACAGGAGTGTTGGTACATAGTTTTCATAACACTCCACAATATCTTGATGAAAGGAGGTGTGTAGGTGCAATTAACACCGGATTACTCTGAACTGCATTCTCAACAAAGAGAAGTCCTTCAGTTAGTCTGCAACAAAATCATAATTATGTCCTTAGTATCCTTGGTAACAGATTATGGTCCCAAAAGGTGATGTTATAGTTCAGTATAAATTACTCATACAGAGATGAAAAAGAAGGAAGAACAGAATCACTTAAACAGTTTCCAGGGTGTAAACAAGCATTAAGCACAATGCATTTGATGTTTTGTGCAGAATATATGGAGGTATGCTCTCTAAAGAAACAAACAAATCATTTGTATAATTAGGATGCTAACTTTGAAAAATAGCTTGCTTGATGATTTGAATTCCGACAGTAGAAAGGTATTTATTGGATTAGTTTCTCGCCAGGGAGTTGTATCAAATTTTCTTTTTAAGAAAGCCAGCCCATGAGACATGAGGATTATCAGTTGATGAACTGAAGATATCTTGTTTTATCATAAGTTTTTACAGAAAAATTACTCATTGTAAATCCTTATGTTATGGATATAGTTTACACTCTCTGCAGTGTTTCATAATAAAATGCTCCTTATCCTTTTGACCTTGAGCTTTAAGATCATGCATAGGAATAGAGGAAACGTATTTCCTTCCCTTATGCACCCCCTCAAGAAAGTTTAAAGTTGTAAAAAAATACTTATTTTATACCTACATTTTTTAAAATATCCAATCTCCATTTACTTTCTACTCAGTATTTTTTAATGCTGTAATTCTTCCCAGTGCGTAGTGAATTTATATTGTCTTCCCTTTTTCTTCCTACTCTTTTTGAAGTAAAGTAATAAGTTTAGAAGGCAGAGTTCTTCTGTTTATTTCTGAAGAAATTATTCTGTCATCATCTGGATGACAAACTCTATGCATCAATTCCTAGTTGTACCATCAGTAAGGAAGATGGAAATGAGAAGAAAGTTTGCAAGGTGTGCAAAGAATATTTGTGGAAATAAGATCTCAGAAATGGGAGAGTAATTAATAGAAGGAAAGGGTAATGTGGGCATGTGAATTCTAAAGGCTTTCCGACCTGATAAAAAATAGCCTATAGGCATATAATTTAACTGGGTTTTGTGTTACTACTGATGTAAAGAAGAATAAGGCATAATATAACATTATTGGTGGTATGATATAGCTTCAAAACAGCAATGCTGACTGCTTTCAAGTTACTGGCTTAATGGAAATTCCCACTCCTGCCCAATTTTGAGTCTAAAATTGAGTGACAAGAGGTCTAATTTAGCACATAATGATACATCTTGCTTGTGATTGATTTGGTTTCTGTAGTTGGTTGAAGTGCACTTGGTATTTAATATCAAGTCCTGGTTTTGCTGTAGGTTTAAATAAAGATCTTTATATGAGAGGAGGGAAGGCATCAGAACTAAAAAACGTTTCATTATTATTTTATAGAATCATGAAGCAGTTCAGGTTGAAAGGGACCTCCAAGATAACCTAGTTCCAAGCCCTCTGCTGTAGGCAGAGACTTCTTCAACTAGACCAGTTGCTCAAAGCCCCATCCAACCTGGCCTTGAATGCATCTAGTGATGGACCATCCACAAATTCTAATCTAAATCTTCCCTCTTTCAGTTTGTAGCCATTGACCATCCTTTCACTTCAAGCCATTGTAAAAGTCCCTCCCCAGCTTCCTTGTAGGCTCCTATCAGGAGC
Organism: Phoeniculus purpureus; assembly: GCA_028565055.1. Taxonomy (NCBI): domain Eukaryota; kingdom Metazoa; phylum Chordata; class Aves; order Bucerotiformes; family Phoeniculidae; genus Phoeniculus; species Phoeniculus purpureus. The sequence goes on from JAOXOE010035653.1 coordinate 32,804, forward strand.
CACAATAAGAAGGACTTTATTTTCTCTATTTATGACTGCTTTATACAGTAGCAGCCTCATACTGTGATTATTTTTTTTTTTTACAGGAAAATATGGTTTAGAATTAACTTTTTAAGGATGTGTTGCTAGTTCACGCACGTATGTGCACCTCTTCCTGGGTTTCAGTGTTGTCCTTTTTATTTGTCTGGAGCTTCTGAGGCATGTTTTTATCTTGCATATGGGGTGGTGATGTTAAAATCCTTGTGCTCTGATGTTCAGCTACCACAAATCTGCAAAATAATTAGGCTTCAAACTGTGTAATTGAAATAACTAACTGGGGCTTTAGGAAAACAAATTTTAGAAAAACTATTCTGTGAATAAATGTTAGAAGTAATTTAGATTATCTACTTATAACCGGTACTTCCAACATAGAACGGAACATCCCAGCTTGAATTTTCCCTAGATTTTCTGCCAAATTTTATAGGTTACATTTAGTTCCTTATTGCAAGACATTTTTAATCCCTGTTTTCTCTCACTCCCTGGACGTGTAACACTGCATTGTAAACTCATTCTGCTCTGTGTGATATGGAATTGGGAAAATACTTATCATAAGGGTACCAGTTGCCAGAAAAAGTTTCATCTAAAATAGCTGTTACGCTTTTATAAGGAACTTGGAATTGTTACTTCCACTTTACGCTCTATCCATGTGAGAATGCTTTTGCGACTCTGATCAAGTGCTTGTTCAACCATTCTTGAGAAGTCCCTTTTCGTTGACATTAAAATGGATGAAGATTACTTTTTTCCCCTGTTGCTGTACCAGATGGTGCAACTGTAAGTCTTGATTACACCCAGTCTCTGTACTTAGAAAAAAAATAATGCTAAACTTCTGTCTATAAATTTCTGGTAAAAAAAAAAAAGTCAAATTACCTTGTCCAAAAGAACTTTGGCCTCTTTAGAAATTGGCAAAAGTCAAAATAAGAATTCCAGTGGCAAAATTTCTGATCATAAATAGTCCTCCTTAATGGTGGAGAGTGTAGTTCTTGTCAGTTTAGCATAGTTACAAATAAGCATTGGATGTGCCTATAAAGAATATGCCAGTGACAATGCCAAAACTGGGCTTGAAGTGCTTAGGGGAAGTTGTATACTTTAAAAACCAAACAGCCGTTAAAAATTTTGCTAGTAAGCCTTGAATTGCTCTGCAAATTAAGTCTAGAAACTGTAATTGTTAAAAGTGCTTCTTAAACATGTATAAAATTTTGTAGGCCTTCTTAAAGTATTTTAGTATTTAAATTAATAGTTTGATTTAATGTCTACCACAATTTTACAACTTGTTGTCAAGACTGTGCTTCAGCTCTCGAGTTTGTAAATCTTTTGCTTGGTACTGACAAGCCCATCTTCTGTGTGAATGCAGTCTACTAAATTTCTGCAGGGTTGGAGGCCTCATGGATTTTCACTGAAATTTTCAGAGTTTAACACAAAAGGACAGTGAAACAATCTATAGGAACTAAATAACCTGTCAACTTAAGCTAGACTTGTCTTCACATTCTGTTTGCAAGGAAGTGTCCAAGAATGGGAATTGCATTTGCCAGTTTTGTTCTAATAAATTAAGTGTTGCTGCGCAGACTTACTTGGTAGCATGAGGTAATTGAATGACTTTTACTCTACTTAGGTAAGTTATGATTATGGTAACTTTCGCTCTAAGTGTGCTGGATTTTTTCCATTTTGCTGTAACTTGTCCTGAGTCATGTACAATAAATAGCATTTAGTGCATAATGTGGCTAATGAGTGAATGCATCTGTATCAATAACATACTCTGTATTTTAAAACCACTTTTTGTGGAGACTAGGAAAGCATCTGTTCAGACACAAAACATAGCCTACATTGAGCATGTCAGGATGCAACTCAAGCAATCCTTATGCTTTCACCTCATCCTTAGGGGACTATAAGGATAGGAGGCACAATGATGCAAAAAGTGTTTGACCCTTGGCTGACAAGCCTTATTGACATTCTCAGAAAAGGTAGGCAGTAGAATAAGAATAACTGGAAGATTGAGTTTTGCTGAGAGTCTATTACTGATTTTACACGCTAGCATTAGATAGCATGGTAAGAACAGGGAAAGGAAAGTAAAAAATAACCTAGCTCTGTAGAACAGCAGAATGTTACTATAGATAGGCTGCAAGATAAAAGAGCTGTCTTCGTATGCTGTGATTCAAAGCTCAGCAGCATCATCTTCCTTTCTATTTCTAGGAGTTTTTCTTGGGGATTTCATACTTCAGATATCTCACTATAATGTGGGTTAAATCACTGTATTTTGTCTCTATTTTGCTCAATACTTTATTTTTATCCTTTGTTCTATCATTATCCCTTTTCTTTCTCTTGACTTGACTCTAAGTTATTTACATATGTGGTAACTAGAGTAATTTGAGAAACTTAAACCAATATTGTTTGGCTGGGTGCTCTTGTACATATGAGCATGCACTGCAATAGATACAAAAATTCAGATGTCAAAGGCTCTCTGGTAGATAGTATCCAATGCTGGGCTGACCAGTGTTGCACTAGAAGCATCTAAGCTAATTGTATGCCATCCACAAGTCATGTTTGTATTTATGGAGCTTTTTTACACGTTAGCAAAGGAGAATGTAATGCTACGTGTCACGAACTGTAACATTTTGCATTTATAAAAAAAAACAAACCAAAACCACAGCAAGATGAATTAATCAGTTTATTGCTCAGATGTTTTAAGTCAAGTAAAATCAAACCAAACCCCTTGACTGTATCTAGTAGCACTGTATTTATGAAAAAGAGAATTCATTCTGTTTGTCTAAAGTGGAAGGCAGTCAGTGGCTGATGGTAAACCAGCAATTCCCTCATTGAGGGAAGCTTTAATTTTATTTCCTAGGATGGTTAGAAAATGCTGTTGTTCAAAAACTCATTTTATTGTATGATTATTCAGCAGACGTTCTTCAGTTCCCTTAACTTAGTTGTGCTTGAAGAATCTTTATTAAGGTCTGTCTTTAAAATGTTGTGTTCTCTCTTTTGGCTTTGTTGTGCTGAATCGTGTTAGGAAATGAAAGCTTTATGGGATACTTTCAGTTCCAATACTCAGCAATTCACAAATGTTGACTTTATAATTTAAGTCTGGCTAATCTTCTGCACTGTGGACCTATTAAATTGAAGGATTGTTTGCTGCACAACTGAGAATTCCTGCTAACATCTTCAATTTCTTTACTACAATTTTAAGATTGTACAATTGTCTAGTATTCCTTCCCCCCGCCCCCTTAAGTAAAAAGAAGTAACAACAGATTATGTTTTATTGGAGAGTTTGTTCTGTTCAGACACATTTGGCCAGACAGTTCTGATGTTTCCCTGTAGCTTTTTTATCCCATCCCATATATCAAAGGTAGAAACTTAACTTTGCTACTTTTAGCAATAAACAAACAAAAGAATTGTTAGTCTCCTTTTCTATGTAGTGTTAATACTATATATGTATTTCCTTAAGGACCATCAGTTCTTCTAGGCTTTTTATGGCCTGGGCACTGCAAACAGAAATGACATTGCTCTCTGGATAGAATTTTTGAACAAACTAATGAGACTTTTGGGGTAGCCTGCAGTTATAAATACATTCACCAGTTTAACTCTTGGTCAAGTGAACATGCCCTTCGCTTCTGAGAGTGGTAAATCAGTTCCTGTTCTCTCTCCTTGCATAGCTCAATCTCTCCCCTGTACCATCTAATGACAATCTCATACATTATTAATCCCACTTAACATGAAGTTGTGCACAAACGTCTGCTGGCTGCCAGAGAGCTAAATTATCACAGCACTGCATGCAGCTTGTGCTGTGATGCTTGACGCTCTCTCTAAGGAAAGCAGAGAAACTGTGGCAAGGTAACATTGATTTTGATTTCATACAGGATCTCTGCTGGCATTTAGAGGGCAGGAAATAATTCAAGAAGTAAGAGATACTGAGACGTGACATAAGACAGTAGACGTTGAGCTGTTAGGAGAGGACTCGCTGTGTGTATATCAGCATAGTGCTCATCCCTCAGAGCAGGGCTTTTTGCCTTCTGAGAAGCTCAAAGAGATTATCAGTAGTGGAACTTCTGTGTTAAAGCTCTTGAAGGTGATAGTGGATACCTGTAATCTTTTGAAGAACCATTGTATTTTAATAAGGATGAAAGCTTCTAGTTTACACTGTGTTGTGTGTGTGTGCACTTTAGGCTGAGCCTGATGAGAGGAGCAGGAGACTGCACCTTGTATAAGTATAAGATGAACTGAAAAAAATTTGGATGTCATTATGGCATGAAAACTAGAAAAAGGTGGCAAGTAGGGAGTTAGGGTGAAAGATGTGTTTATTTGGATTAGAGAGATCACTGGAAAAAAGAACTAACAGGAGAGAGGGATTAAAAATAATTTTGTGAAATCTTTTATCAGCAATTGATGGGTTTTGAGCTGCAAGAAGCAATGTCACCTGCTACCTCCTCATGTATAGAGTGGAAGCAGTCTTTAAAATATAACACTGGTTTCTGTGATCTGGAAATTGTAAGCTTCTATTTAGAATGTTCTTGTTATTCTTCTGGTTATTTTTTATTTCTAATAAAATAACTGGAGTTGTTATTGTGTGGTGTGCTGGTGAAAAGCAAAGAGGACAGTAGCTATACTTCATGCGCTGGTTGTCTGAGTGTCCTGCTTCAGTGACTATGTGAGCTTTAGGGACTAGCTCATGCAAACAAAATTTGTCTTTTAAGAGATCCAGCTCACAGGACTTGATTCAAAATTGTTTCCTGACCAGTGAAATACTTGTCAGTACTAAAATGTGTGTTAATTGAATTAAGTTTGGAACTGTTTTTTGTTGTGCTGCTTCATGGATCAGACAAGCATCCCAATGTTATGTGTCTGGATTATGCTGAAGAAGTAGAGAAAGCTCCCTGGGGGGAAAAAAAAAAGTGCTTAGATGCATAAGATGTATAAGAAAGAAAACTGTTGTGGAGGCATTTTATATAATAGTGAGATAGTGGAGCAGTCTGGGGAGTACAAATAGCATAACTGTCTCACAGCTTCTATTTTTGAAGCTATTAATTACATTTCAGTTCCTGTTTACTCTGTTTTAAGCCCAACAGTCTTTATGTGCACAAAATTTTCGTGTTCTCTCAGAATGTGACACGGAACTTGCAAGACTGGATGCAATGGGTCTGTTTGGTGCCTCTTCTTTGGACTCTTGCAAGTCTGGCCAGCACTCAGTAGGAGTTAAGCTGATTGTAGAAAAAGGTAGTGATACAGATGAGTGTCGAACACTTTTCTACCTTCCAGGTCAATATTCCGAGTTAAGTGCATCTCTTTAGATAGAATGTTGAATGGAGCCAGCATGCCCATGCCTCTCAGCTGTTCCTGTGTCCACAAGTGGAAATGTATACCATAAATTAAATATTGACACAGTGGTATAAGTCTCATCTTCTAGTGCTACTCTTCAGTTTCCATGTAGAATAAGGACAATTCTTATGTGTAAATTGAAAGATCTGACTATTTTAGACTTCTTTACTTCAGAGAATCTGAGTGGGAATTAATAGACAGACTTTCATAAAAGCTCTCCATTTAGTTGCAGATTGCCACATTTATAGCTGTTGTGCTTACTTTTCAGTTCTGGAAGCTGTATGGATTTTTACTGTACGGACTTTTCTTTGCACGTCTGTGTTACTTTGATTCTATGCACTGCAATGAATTTGTTGTCAGAATACAGTATAGTGTTTTTTCTGGTTTTGAAATACAAAAAAAACCCCAACCCTCTAAAATACGTTTTAAAAGTATCTGAACTTCTTTGGTTTATGATTCGAGTAATTACAGGCATGACTTATATCAGACCTTAGTGCTTGTCTGTTTTTTCTGTATTCTTAAAAGCCTCAGTTAATCATTCTCAGACTGAAAAAATAGTTTCCGTGTAAGCTAATAAATTTGGAAGCACAGTCTCTACTTCCTTTAACTGATCCTGCAAACAGATGTTTAGGATAAATATCGCTCATCTAAAAGCAGATGTTACTAATATATAATAAGAGCTGCATAAAATTCCTGGAAACCCTTGTTTTCATCTTGAGAGAATCAGCGTTAATAAGTCAGATCAGTCATTTTTATTTAGGCAATACAAAACAGCACATCATCTTGCTTTACCAGCTGGCATAAAATTTTGGAGAAAAAGTTGTTTCCAAGCTTTCCAAAGGGAATATTTCACAAAAGTATTTTGACCTTTACAGCTTACAAAACCAATTGACTTCCTTTTCCCATAAACTATTTCTTGGCTGAGATTCTTCAACAGCAAAACTTTAGTTGTGAGGAAAAATAACAGCTCTGACTGAAGAAAATAACTGGACTGCCTTCTAGTGGTTTCAGTTATCATAGATTACCCTCAAGAAGAATACCAACTCATCTCCAAGTGAATCGTATTGTTCCAAATGTAATGTGACCTCTCTACGTTTTTTCTTAATTTGTTTGTTTGACTTTAAACTTAAGACTTTTTGCCTGGCTTTGTTATTTTTGGTAATGTACAGGCACTTACTGCTACATCAGGAGACATATGCTTGAAAATAAACGGCTTGGGTTTTTTTTATTCCCTTGGATAGTGTTTAAAAAACTACTGCTACAACAAAAACAGTAAGAAAAATCAAACTTGCAAACTGAAAATAAAACCCCTGACTGAAGTGCTATCACTAAAGAACAAAAGAAAGATAAGTGACAGCAGAACCATATTACAATCAGTTAAAATTTTTCAGGTGACAAAGTACTGAGAAAAGTAATAGGTGCCTAATAACTTTAAATTTTGTTTGTATCATTAGACCCCAGCAAAAAAAAAAGCTACTTATATAAACTTAGTCTTGATCTTCATACTGTAAGTTGTACAGGGGTTTTAGTGTATTGCATCAATTAAATAGACCTAATTTTTTTAACTCCTTAGTACATTTTCTTTTCATAGTAAGCATTTAAATGTTATTGTACACTTCTGCTGTATCTGCCACAAGAAAAATATTAACATCATTGTAAACAGTGGTATCTTTTAACAGATACTGACTTTAACCTACATACAAGGATACGTGTTGTCGGTGTAGTCTGCAGATTACTCTATTAATTTTATCTTCATATGAAATTAATAAAAATGCATATCTGTTGTCATCAGCAACATCATTATTACTTCCCCACTTTATGTAACCTTCTATGATGTATTTTGTTTCTCATCAGGCATTGAAACTTATACCAGGGAGAGTGAATAATTTCTTTCTGTTAGCATGATAGAACAGAAGTGACATCATAATTTATGTTCTGAAACCAGAATGTCATGGAAGTACTTTCATCTTAAAGAAGACTCTTAGAATTGCCACTTTTGGGAAAATTCTTATTGTGGGGAAAAAAAAAACCAAACTTGCTTTTCTCTCAGATTCAACTTATCTGCTTGGAATAAAATCATTACATAGGTGAAAATCTTTGTACTATTTGCTGCGCACTGGTATTAAAACAAAAGAGATTAAATGACAGCAGAACTGTAATCTTTAGTCTGCAAACTTCTTTGGAGGTTCTGTTAAAGGCACTTTTCTGTGATGATGATGTGGAGGTACAGCTGAAGAGCTCTGGAGGTCGCTGCATTTATATTGGAGTAGGGTAAGGTGTTTTACAGGAAGATGAATAATGACTGAATTAACCCCTAAGTAAGCAGAAAAGTTAAGCAATAAGATCTTTTATGTAGAAAACAGCCTTGCAAAGATGCTGAAGAAGGGAAACTGGTAACTGCTGAGGTGTGACACAAGTTGAGGTATAGTAGTCTTAACTGAAGGGCCGAGCCTACATAGACATGGCAGCAGTGCTCAAGGCTACTGTAATATTGATAGTGGCAGAAGAATCTTGAATCAGCAAATTATGATGACATTTCTGAGGGTGCTGACCACTGGGCAAGATTTGTAGTACTTGGTGTGAAGTACTGGTGTATGTGGGCCCTTTAGTCTCTGACATTAAACAAGTCAGTCATTCTCTGTGCCATCCAACGTAAGTAGCATGATGAGGCAAAAGTCAAGAAATATTAAAGATGGTCCACCTATTTATTAATGCAATAAGAATAACATTTAGAACTAGAGGAGGAAAAGCAACTCCCAGTGGTGTCGAAAGTCTTGTGATAAATCATGGCTGTTACTTGTAGCTTCCAAATGGGAGGCTATTGCATGTCAAAGTGTCAAAGATGTCACTGGTTGACACTTAATTCAAGGTATTCAGTATTATCTGTAATCTCTTCCTTTAGCTTTTTTCAGTTATGTTACTTACTCTGTCTTTACTGCAGAAAATGTTGTAGGATATTCATAAAAGAAATGTTTTACATGGACTCACATCTCTGTACTACTTCTCTTAGATTTGACTTGATGTGATTAGAGCAGTAATTACCTGGTAACTGTTTACTACACACTTGTAACTGAAGTTGATTTCATTTCAAATTTTAGCTGTTTAAATCCTCAAATACAAAAGCTCAAATTCTTCAGCAAACTGACTTGAACAGCAAGTGCTGTAGTGTGGAAGAGTGCACAGAAATAAAACTATAGCACTGCTTTCCTTTAAGTATCAGAAGTCTACTAGTACTTAGTGAGTAACTTCTTACAGAACACAAAAGTTAATAAATGTGGTCTACTTCGGAAGATTATTTTTTGTTCGTTTTTATTTTAACAAAGTACTATAATATTTCAAGAGTTCTTTTTGTTTGGTGGTAACATAATAGATGGAGAACTCTGAAATAAACGTGAAAGCTAACACTTTGAACAATAGCCTACATTGCTAGTACCCCAGTTCTTTAGAGACCAAGTGTTTACATATCTTTGTAAATACTTACTGAAAATGGGAGATTAAAAAAAATCCTGTAAATTCTGGTCCAGATGAAACATGAATGTGGTTTTCTGAAACAATGGAAGATTTAGCTGATCCATATTACTACCATTACTACCTGGAATATTTTATTTTCAATTATTTTTTCCAACTGCACTTCAAAGAATACTTGTGACATCATTAATAACATTAAGAAAACAAATACTTTTGATTCAGGCATCCTCACAGGCTTACAGCTGTTAGCATTGAGCTGGTTTCCATAGTCAGCACTGATGACTAGAACCAGCTAAATAATTGCCTGTTTAATCTAGACACAAAGATGTTGTCTTGTATCGTGAATGACTTCTGTATCTAAAAATTTGCTAGCTGTAGAGCTGATATACAGTAAGATATACAGTAAGGATAAAAGTCCTCTTGTAGAGTTGTGTTGGGTTTTTTTTTTTGGTTTGATTAGTATGTTGTGGATTTTCTCCTCTCTCACCAGTAAAAGCACATGCTTACTAAAAGTAGCTAGTTCAAAGGCCCAGGAGAATCATGTTATGCTCAATTACTTGGCAGCCAGTTGAATTTAAATCTGGTTTTTATTCTTCTATTTCAGTATTTGCAATCATTGTTCTTATTTCTGTAGGAAAACTGCATGTGCTTTTCATGTTTTCAATGTTGTGGTTACCCGAGAGAGAAATATGTAAATGGGAATCAGTGTTTGCCATGTCATTTTAGTGTTCACCTTACTGCTTGATTCTAGACTTCTGTTTGGAAAAATGGGGTATATTCTTTCTCATTCACATCTCTGAATACGTTCAGATGCACTGCTCTAAATCTCTATGGAGATCTCAGCTATAGATTAGAGCCCTTCCTTCATAGAAACGTTCAACTACATGCAATAATCAATTAAATAAACAAAATGGAGGTAGGATCAAACTAAGGAAAAGTCAGTTCAAAAAATAAGCTTTAAAGGACAGAAATTACTATTGACTAGAAATTCTTCAGGGGCATTAACAATGTATTTGATAGTTGCCAAGGAAACATAACCTTCCCAGTTGATAGCATGCATTGCAAATAATAAGTAACTGAGGTAATTCTAACAACGACTGATCCACTTCACAAACCAGTTCTTCCTTCATCCTTTGCAGGTTACAAATGTATGTACATCCAGCTAGGTCAGTATCCACTATATGCACTGAACCATTAGTGCTTCATATTTGATTTCAGACAGCAAACAGTGCAGCTGGGACTGGTAAAGTCCATGGCCAGAGCCCTAATGCCCTAATGTTTCTTTCTTTTTTGAGGTATTTAAGGTAGGCAGGCAGTTTCCTGACCCAGGGAAGAGGAAGGAGAGACCCAGCAAGCATCAGCATCTTCTGTGAGTGAAGCTGTGAGGGGAAACTGTAGGAGATTTAAATGTAGTGAAGCCAGAACTGGCACTCAGATTGTGAACAGTGAGGCAGCTAGCTGACCATTGTTGGTGCGTGGTGGGGATAAACCAACCAACAACAAAAAATCAGACACAAAGAAATACCAACCAAGAAAACCAGCCCAGAGGTGTCACTGACAGATGGTGTCCTCCAAAATGCTCTCCACCCAGCAGAAGACGACCATGCTACGGTCACCAGTCAAAATGGATATGGGAACCCAGACAGAGCTTCCCCAGAAGGATGTGGCTGTGCAGGTGACAGGCTGCAGGGAATGCCACAGCCTCTCACTCATCTCAGGGGGCAGCTCTGAGAAGATTGTGTAGATGAGCACGTAGATGAGAGGTACAGCTGCAAGACGAGGTTGTAAGTCTTAGAAGTCTACTTAGTTGAAGTAGAAAGGCTCAGGAGCGTTAGAGAGGCTGGAATGGAGATAGACTGATGGAACCAGGTTCTGCAGTCTGGACAACGGCCAAATATCACCAAGAATCAAGTGGCCCCCCGCATCTTGCACCTCTCAGATGGAAATGCAATGGGAGACGGGCTTTCAGCTGGCTCAGCACTGCTCAGCACAGCTCTGCTCATTTTGGTGGCAAGGCAGAGCATGCTGTCACAGTCCTCTGCATGCCACTGCAGTTGGTACAGCATTCCAGCATGGTGCAGCCTGGCCAAGGCAAAAAAAGTCAGAAAGAAACCCCTCACTGTCACTGGGCATAGGGAAACTTAGTAATGAAGTGCAATCACCTAGGTTATCGTTTCCTTAATGTAGGCAATGTGTAGACAAAGCCCTCCACTGGGCTGCAAGAGCCATGAGTGCCTCAGGGCTGTAATTTAAGATTTGGGTGGAGAGACT